>JAMKCH010018546.1:0-131296 GCA_023653785.1 Ophioderma brevispina
AAGCTAATCCGATTGATTGTCCATACCTTTTTCATAGAAGTATCTTTAAGTTTAAAATCGATTTATTTCTTTGTAAGGCGTCCTTTAGAATTAGGTTCGTATCCGCCGTCCCATGTGCCCTCTCTTTAGGCTAGACACGATAATTTCCTCCAAGGCCCATCCTTGAAGCCAGGTCTTACCCTAGTTAAACTCCTCTTCTTTGTTTGGTCTTGATTGTAATTCTCTTCCTTTTCCCTTCTCTTGAAAAGGACTGTTTTTGTTGTAAATTACGTCCTTCGAGAAGGCAATTACCTGAGTTACGTGAGTTGTATCGTGCGTGCTTAACGTTTTCGATGACCAAGCACTGCTCGGGGGGGATGCGACCGTCTCTCAATTTGTTTGAGTGGGATGCCCATCCGACTTGCTGGCACCATCGATCGTGTACTAGGAAATCCCCCTGCCTGTCTTACGGTTAGGACTATCGGGGATTCACTGTGACATGATCGACAGCGAGCGGGAGTTCTCTCGTGGACTTCCCGCATGCAAGCGACCCGCGCGGGGCTCATCTGAGAAGGCGGCGGCTTGTGGTGCTCCCGAGCACGCAGGGGTCTTTCGGTCCCGGTGGTGGCCGCATCCCAACACCACCGGGCGGCATCCTCGTCGCCAGCGCTCCTACTGGGGATCGCCCTCCCGTGGGAGGTGCACCTTCAGGCACCTCGGCACCGGAGGGGGGTGGGGGGGATTTATTTTTTAAATGTGACAGTAGTATGAAAAATAATGTCAGGTGGAGGCGGCCAAGGAATCCATTCCCATGGAAGAGCTGGTGTAGCAGGTCTCTGCTTCACTGTCGAATTCCATGGGGCGGAGTGGGTGTTGCTTGCTGAGCTCTCGCAGGTTATTAGATTCTTTCGGAGGTCTTCATGGCCTTCGATCTCAATCTCTCATGCGCCGAGCAACATTGTGCCCTGACAGCGGCCCAATTCGTTTGGGTGCTGCAGCTGAGACGTCGGCTCAAGCAGCGTTGACTCTCCTGCCTCAGAACCTTTCGGCGAGGTGGACCGGTACCTTGTCCGCCCCGGATAAGGCCTGGTCTAGGCGTGAGCGGAATAGTGGATCCGTGCCCGTGAAGTTCCTAGTGAGGACTATACGAGAAGCCTTCGCCGTGCAGGAGAGCCTCGAACGGGAGGTCCGCGAGCATATCCCTACGGGGGGGGTGAGGTCTAAGCCTTTCTTCTGCCTTCTCGTGGATCTGGGAGGGTGAGCTGGCCGACTTCGATGGGCGACTTCGGTCCCTCCATGCGATGCTTCGCGTTTCAGCTGACTCTCCTCAACCATCTGGGTTTGCAGCGGCTGGGCCGGGAATCACCCCGATTTCCGCTCGGGTGTCTCTCGCTGCGGCTGTCATCGCGGTCGTCTATATATTGCATGGCCCTTGCGTTTCGCACTTGGTGCTGCGCGGCGTAATAATGTCTTGGCACATTTACGGCCTCTTCTCACCTCTGGCGACAGCCTCACAGGGTTTCCCCTGTCGGGGTCTCTTTGTTTTCGGGTTCGATTTTGAAATCTGACATCGAGCAGGTTACGACTCTGATTACGAACGAGAAGACCCTTGAGGCTGGGCTCGCCAAGTTGCAGTGGAAGGGCAAGGCTACCACCTCGAAGAAGAAGAAGACGCGTTCTTCTAAGCCGAAGGACCAAGCCCTCGCTGCCACAACATACCGACAACTTCCGATGCTGCTGCTGCAACCAGTCTCTTATGCGCGCAGGCCGTCCTCCCTGGACGTCTTGGGGGCAAGCGGAACTCGCAAGGGGAATAGCCAGACCTCCAGGGTCCTCGCAAGGGGTCTGGCGTTTGACGGGTTGGCGACCGCGTTCCAGGGCCTTTGCCTACGTAACTTTTCCGCCGGGGGTTATCCCCTGTTGGGTGGCTGCTTCATCAAATAATCAGCAGTCGCTGGTGAGAAATCGTCAGCGATTGCTGGGTTAGGAGTGTTGTCCTCCGACGGGTTACCGTCTGGAGTTCACGGCTCCTCCGCCCCGTCATTCTGTCGGGAAGGTCACGCGGCTACTCGGCTCCCCTTAATCCAGAGAAGCGTCATGCCTGCTTCAAGCGATAGCGGACCTTCGATTCAATCAGGCAAACATCCCGATCCCCTGATTCTCGAGGGGGCTTTTGGTCGAGCTACCAAACTACGTGCCATTGGCGGCCGATTTCCAATCTGAAGCCGCTCAACGCCTTCATCAAACCGAAAAAATTTCGGATGGAGACGTTGGCCCATTCTCTCCGCCCGTTGCCCAATCAGAATTGTTGGCAACATCCTGGAATCTCAAGACCCTACCCCTCCACAATCCCATCGAACGGAGCACCAAGTCTTGTTACGCTTCCAGATAGAACAAGAAGCGACCAGTTCCGGTGGCCTCCCGTCGGCCTGTCCACGCCCGCCGAGTTCTTCACTCGGTGTGGGTCAAGGCTGTTGGCACGGTTCTCAGACGGCAGGCGATCACCTTGGTACTTCTGGACATCGTTGATCTACAGCCCTACTAGGGCACCCATCGCCCTTCCTCCCTCCGCCCACACCAAGTGGGTGGTGCAGGAGGTCACAAGTGGAGTTCATCGTGAACCTATCAGAATCCAACTTCACAAAGCCGAGCCAGTCCCCAGCTTTTCTGGGGGCGCAGCTGGATCTTCTCAATGCCTCTTCTTCCCCAACGAAGGAGCGTGTTGCCAAAGTCATTCAATGCGCCACGCTCCTGTCCGGAGTCTACAGGCTCGTGCTCTGGCTTGGCTTCGGGTGTTGTGTCTCATGGCCATCCTTGTGGACACGTGCCTTACTGTCGGCAATCGCAGATGTGCCCAATCCAGCTGCACTTCCTGGCGCACTAACATCAACGCCCGGCCAACGGACAGCGTAAGACCCCTTGTCCCGTGACTGCCATCGTGAGGACGCTCTGTCCCCTGGTGGAGGTGCCCAGCATCTCTTCCTAGGGCGTGGAGTTTCTCCTCGACCCGGCCCAGCCCGACCTGATCTGACCACAGAATTCGTCGGGTCAGGCTGGGGCGGTCATATTCGGAGACGAGACTGTTTCTCGGGGGGTCGCCTCGGATCAGTCTCTTCCATGCATGTCCCTGGAACTGAACGGTATTCTGTCACACAGGCGTCAACTTCCAGGACATGGTGACCGGTTGCAAGATCCTCATCAGATTCGACAACACTACGGTGGTGTTGTATATCAACCGGCAGGGTGGAACGAGATCCCCCACTCTTTGCCTTCACACTTCTGATCGGTGGGTTGCATCGAGGAGGGGGATCACATTATCTGCTGTTCACACATTCCGGCGTGTCTCATTCACTGCTGACTGTCTATCTCGTCGGAGAGCAACAGATCTCCGGGCAAAAAAAAAATCGATCGCCCGTCTAAGATTTAGGGTCTTTTTGTCATCCACCAGAAATGCCACCCGTCCGACGTACTGCTCCTTGGGACGGCGATCCCTGAGCGTGGGCGTTGGATGCTCTTCTATGGACTGGTCATCCCACGAGTGGTAGACATGGTCGGAAGGGGCGACTGCGACGTAATACTCGTGGCCCCTTCTGGCCTCGTCAGCCTTACACCCGCCGCGCCGTGGTTAATCGTCATCCTTGAACCTGCTTGCAGGGACAAACACGCTGACGCTCCCACGGGACTCACAGTCCTGTGGAGCTCCTGCTGATGTCCAGATACCGAATCTGGTGCGTTTTTACTGACAGCTTGGCCTGACAACAAAGCTTTTCCAGACGCAAGGCCTTTCTCGTGACGCTGCCGATCTGGCGCCAGGGGCTGGCGAAGATCCACACACGCCACTTATTTTGGACGGTGGCGGTCTTCGCTAAGTTGGTGCAGGACAACAAAATTGCCGGCCACTTCCTCTGTTCGCCAGGTCGCAGCCTTCCGACCTCTTTATTCAGTAGTGGCCTAGACCAAACACAATCCAAGATTACAGGTCGGCGATTTCATTCTATCACCGAGATCGAGTCCTGGGGCTGTACCGAAAGGTGATGAGTCCTTGAATCGCTTCTTACTTGGCATGTTTAACACCAGGGCCGCCAACGATGCCAGTTATGCCTGGGTGGGACTTGCCAACCGCCCTACGAAGTTTGACAGGTGTACCGTCTTAGGCGATGGCGTCCGGCCGTCCTGCCTCAAAAGAATTACAACGCACGGTCGGTGGAAATTCCATGTTTTGGGGACGTTTTCGGTGCCACCCTCCATTTCAGCCAGGGTTTCCTTCAGAAAAATTAACGACCTGCTTCAGGGCCCCGCCATTGTTCTTACAGGACACCACATCGGTCCTCTCACCGTACGGAAGAACCTACTGGCAGTCCTAAAATATTACCTCTCCCGTACGAAGGGCCCTTCGTGTGGTAGATCAGCTGTTTGTGATAACCCGACCTCCGCATACGGCTGCCCCTCAAGAGACTCTGGCACGTTGGTTCTGCGAGGTTTATCAACCAGTGCCATGCGGTGAACGCCGGCGAAGTCTACGGCTCTTCCACAAAGAAGCTGTAGCAAGTGTTCTGCTTGCCTTTCACCGCGGCCCTCCGCCGAGCCCAATCATAAATACTGTTGGCTTGCGCTCATCCAATTCCTTCATAACAAAATACATGAGGATATGATCCACGAGGCTGCGGTTTCTCTCGCGCCGTCCTCGGAACAGCGTGGGCATGATAGTTCAAGGTAAGTCGTTCCCTTGACTTTAACCAGGACTTAACTTTATATGGTGGGCGGGGAGCGAAAGTGGGGTCTACTTGTTCTAGGCCTTAAGTAGCTTTCGCACTCTTGTATCCAAGGGTGTGCTTACCCGCGTCCACCCTTTTGAGGGGCCTCGGGTCGTTCTACACTTTTGGTTTTTCTATTCGAAGCGTGTTAGTCTCTTTTCGTGCGACAAACTACTCCTGCCTATGGTCGGTGCTAGTCTGAAAAAAGGGGTTTTTCAATGTCGATGGCAAATGTGTAATTATCGCATTGGAAACCCTAAGGAGATTTCAAATATGATGGGAGTTTGTTTTGAACACTTATGTTTCTAACTCCCGTTACTTTGAAATCTCCTTTTCCACCAATGTCGCTCCTTCACACCCAGCCCCACTGGTTGCCGCCCGAGAGGTGAGCCTGTGGGGTTGCGGGAAAGAGGCGCAATGATTTGGATCGCCGTGACGGTCAGTGGTATGACGTCACCGGGAATCCACCTAAATAGAAATTTGTGTATATTAGTTTTGGGGGGGTCATCTTGTGCACCAAAGATGATGCAATTTGTAATTATCGATATTGGAAAAAAGGGATTTCGCAAATAACGGGAGTTAAGAAAACATACTGTTTTTCAAACAGTTGAGCGCGTGTCTCTGAGTGTTTCGTGACCATCGAGTTATTGGATTCCTTTCGTTAGGCCTAAACATCGCTTCATATACACTTTTTTTGTCTTTTTGGCCCCCGCCAACTTATTTCAAAGGGGGGACTTCGAATGCTCCCCGTCCGTGTGTGCGTGTGTGTGTGGTGGTGTCCCCTCGCGATGTCTTTTGAACTAAGCCAAGTGTGGGTGCCCATCTTCGCAACCTAGATGTATCTGGAGTAACGTTGGGGGATACCAAGTGGGTCATGTGGCATGGGTCAAAGGTCAAATGTGTTCAAATATAGGGTAAAATTGGGCACAAATAGGGTCTAAATCGCTATATAATAAACGTTGTCAACAACGATATCTTTTGATTGGTGCAAGTATGGGTGTCCATCGTTGCACCATAGATGTCACCTCAAGTAGGATTGCTGGATATTCGTAGAAAGGGTCATTGGCATTGGTCCCAAGGTCAAATGGTGTCAAAAATAGCAAAATTGATTTCAATTGCTATAAACCTTTCTGTTGTGGTAGGATGATGAAACTGGTGTGGTTCAATTCAGTGTCAAAAATTTGAAGGTCATTTCACATCCAAGGTCATACAAGGTAACCAAGTCCCATATCACTTAACATGTTGGAGGAGGATGAAATTGGTGGGTGTCGTCAACATTCATACCAAAAATTTTGAAGGTCATTTCAAGTCATCGCGAGGTCATCAGGTCAAATTCACTTAACATGTGGTAGGAGAGAAAATTGGTTTGGTGTGGTCACATTCGTACCAAAAAAAAAAAAAAAAAAAAGCATTTGAAGGTCATTTCAAGGTCATCCAGGTCCATCAATTGTCCAACCACTTAACATGTGTAAGGAAGGATGAAATTGAGGGTGTGGTCACTTGCGTACCAAAATTTTTTTTAAGGTCATTCAAGGTCATCTGAGGTCATCCAAGTTCAAATCAACTTAACATGTGGGTTGGGGAGTGTGAAAAAATTGGTGGGTGTGATCAACATTCCGTGCCAAAACTTTTGAAGGTCATGGTGAAGGTCATGAGGGTCATCCAGTCAAATCACTAACCATGTGGTAGGAGAATGGAAATGGGTGGGTGTGGTCAACATTCATACAACCAACAATTTTGAAGGTCATTCAAGGTCATGCGGGGTCCTTCAAGTCATAATCACTTAACATGTGGTATGAATTGGTGAAATTGTGAGTGTGGTCAATCATTCAATGCCAAAAAATTTGATGTCCATTCAAAGGTTATGTGGGTCTTAAGGTCCAAATTCAGCTAACAAGTGGTAGGAGGAGGACTTTGTGGGTGTGGGCACATTCATTGCCTGACAACTTTGGAAGGTCATTTTTGAATGTCCCCCCCCCCCCCACTGTTGTTGGGTCATCTGAGGTCAAATCACTTAACATGTGGTGGAGAATGAAACTTGGTGGGGCCATCACAATCTTCCGTGATATCTTAACAATTGTTGCTTCTGTTCTTTACTACCGCAGCGGGCGGGGGACCTTTGTGGTTCGAGAACCGCCTTGTATGTGGTCGACCTCCGAGTTTCGTTTTATCATACTTTTGTTAAAATCCGATTCTGCAGTTTGTGATAGGAGAGGCGGCATCACTCCAGGTTTAGACCCATTATATTAGGGTTTTGATAGATTTTGTCTTACAAGACCGACTTGTCAATGAGGATTCTTCCCCTGACCCTCAATTTAACCGTAATATTTCAAATAAAATAACTAGGCATATATGTGAAGGCAACACTATTCCGAAGGGCCACCGTCCCCCACAAAGAAGCAGCACTGCAGCAAAACATTTTTTTTCATACCGACCCCAATTCGGAACATTGGGTAAGCCAATATAATAAAACAATGTCATATAGTCACAGTTGGCCGCAGTTTAACATAGTAGGTATCGTATCGCGGCTTACTTGTATATATCTACATATTACGCATTTAACTTTTTCAAAACATGAAAGCACCAGAAATTATCTAGGCCCTATGTGGTGGATGAAATGGAGGAATAAAATGATCAACCGAAATTCAGGTAATTTGGTCCATTACTACTTGCTGAGACGAAGGGGCCAGCCACAATCCTCTTTTCGATACAATGTGCGTACCACCCTACATTTATTGGGAGGGTCAATTTCCCTCCCCCATTCGGTCACTGGGCCGTCCAAGATTCAGGCGAAACACAATTAAGAAACCAGTGTTGAACAAAGGACAATAGTGGAAAGGATGGTTCATGTTCAAAGAGTCTCATGCATTTCCACCCTCCACCCACCCTACTCGCGCATTCGTGCGTAAAGAATGTTTTTATTTTGCGGAAAAACTCTGCTACGCGGTGATTGTGCTCTTGTTTGTTAAGCGCGGGCAATCGACGCTTTCCAGCCTGGCGGAAGACATTTCATAGATATTAGGCTTGGAACGATGCAAAAGGCGATATATGACCCAAAAGCTCTTAAATATCAATGAGGTGCATTGGTCCGTGTTTTGTTTCTTGGCCCTTGTTTTCTATTCTGGAGCAGGGGGTGCAGAAAGTGATTTTCTTTTTTTCCTTATTTTTTTTTAGGCCATTGCACCTGCAGTGTTCTCTCATGCAACCAACAGCGAGAGTCTCCAATTTTTGGGGGGATGCCATAGCAGTTTCTTTGTTTATTTTGGCTTTTTTTGTGCTTGGGTGCAGACACTTGTTTTGGGTTTTTTGTGGGGTTGGTACATTTACTGACCCCACTTTGCCTGACACGACTCAAAATTAAGCAGCCTTTACGGAATAAAGTGCATGTGATACTGTGCTTTATTCCGTAAAGGCTGCTGAATTCTTTTTTTTTTTTTTTTTTTTTGACTCCTGGCACTGCAGGTGTCAGGCCTAATTTCTATTTTTTGTGGGGAGTCAGTAGTATTTTATGTCAGCGTGCGTAGCACAGCTGACATATTGTGCTCCTAGGCGTTCTTTCTTTCTTTAAGTTAGGCGTGTCGCCTAACTTATTGTTTTCTTGCCATTTCTTTCTTTCTTTCCGGTTTCTTACAACTGCTAACTACGGTTTAATGCCTTAACCGCTGATGACCTAACTCGCTCAGAGTAATGACCTTGGCCCACCAAGCTATATGCAGTTGTGCGTTGTTTGGGGTCAGAGGTCACGAAGGTCACAGGGAGTCCAAAAGTGTGATTTTCTTCAAAATGGTATTCATCCTCTACAGTTTACATTGCATGGTAACGTGACTCATGCCATTGAAGCAGCTTGAGACCCTTCAGCAAAGGTATTGGGTCGAGAGGTCAAATTTTGGGTCATAAGGGGGCACCTTCCGGTCTGAATTGTGAAAAATTTTAAAAAATCTTAATCTAATAATGGCAACGTTGCATGGTCACGTTGAATATATATATATGAGACCTCCACAAACCTTAAGGACCCTCACAACGTTTGTCTCGGATGGGGGTCAAAAAAAAAAAAAAAAAAGGTCATTAAGGGGGAAACTTCTGGTCAAATCAAAAACCAAAAATATTTCTAAAAAATTCAAACATTTTTATCTCAAAACTCAAACATAGTATTGGTGAATCTTGTAGGATGAAAGAATGTCATTGTGGGACCCTCTTCATGCGACAACTCTTTTCAATCAACGGTCACAAACCGCCTAACTTTCGCGCTCTTGCAAAGAGTGCAATTAGCTATAGTTTTCTTTTATTTTTTTAGGTCCTGTTGCCTCTGGCACTGCAGGTGGGTGTCAGGCCTACTTTCTATTTTTGTGGGGAGTCAGTAGTATGATGTCAGCGTGTTGTAGCACAGCTGAAATTTATTGTGCTCCTCGGCGTTCTTTCTTTCTTTGAAGTTAGGCGTGTCGCCAAACTATGTTTTCTTGCCATTTCTTTTTTTCTTTCTTTCCCCGGTTCTTACAATTGCTAAAACTACGGTTTATTGCTTTAACCGCTGATGACCAAATGCACACAGAGTAATGGTTACGCAAGCGCTACATGGGATTTGTGATTTGTTGATATCAAATGTGGATCAGGGCCACCAAAAACTAACCAAGTTTTAATTAACCTGGGCTTAATTTCATTGCATTACCTAGCCTAGATAGTAGACATTTTGGCATTTAACAGTGTACAGCAGCACGTGTGCACTGTATGCATATAAACCTTGAACTTTTTGACCAGGCTCGAGTGATATCGACACTTCTTTAATGGAAGGAATTCTCAGCCAGGGTCTTCTCCTCTTTTTCTTCTCTTGTAGCCATATGTTCAATGCAATTTGGGATAAACTGTTTACCATTGTGTTGTGCAGGCCTCGCGGGTATGTGTTTTATTTTTGTGCTTTTTCTAATCAAAGCTATATGAGCATATTATTTACCATAAGAGTATATCACCCAAATACAGTGTATTGTTAAACTTGAAATGCATCACAATGGTTAAAGCTATTGAAGGGAGTGTGGGTATATTAATTATGTTAGATGGTTATAGCAGCTAACATATTGTGGTTACTAAGGTTCTTTCTTCCTTTCTGGCACAACGCTCCTTTTCCGAGGGAGGGCACTCAACATTACATGTATGCGTGGAACACAGGTGTAAGGCTGGCACTTTCGGAACTCAGGGGAAATCAGTGACGGCTAGTTGCACATGCAAACACATTAGTGGCTTATTGGGTTGCGAGCAATTGACCATAAATAGGTTTTTGTGGGTGACAAATTGCTATATTTTCTGAAAAATGGGGCCTTGGAGTGAAAATAGGAGTGCCCCCGGGCCGAATGCCTTAAATGCTACCCGTTTGCTATTAGTGCTAAACGAATGGGCCGATTTCAGCCAAATTTGGTCAGAAGAACCAATGACCCATGCCGCATATATGGTGTTCACAGTTTGGGATCATTGGTCATGTATGCCAATTAAATGGGCATTCTCTGAAAAATGATATTCCTTCTCATACACAATCAAAGACTATCATTACCAGATTCGCTTTCAAGATCCCCAGCAGTACATGCTGCATACGGGCGGTGTTCACAGATTAGACCAAAAGGCTACAATTATCAATTAAAGGGTTATCCCTTGAAAATCTATGAATTCCTCTCCTCCTGACAAATTAAGAGGCTATCATCACGAGATTCGTCAGGATCCCCTGTATAGAGGCGGCATATGGGTGTTCCACAGATTAGGATCAAATGGCACAGATACAATTAAGGGGCATTCCTTGAAAATCTATGAAATCCATTCTCTTGCAAATTAAAGGCTATCACAAGATTCGCTCACAAGATACCCTGGTAGGGGCTTAATCAAATGGGGTGTTCAAGATTTGGCCCAAATGTCACAAATGACAATAAAGGTGGCATTCCTTGAAAATCTTGAATAATTTGTTCTCTCGCAAATTAAAGGCTATCATCAAGAGATTCGCTCACAGGATACCCAGGTAGGGGCTTCATCAAAGGGTGTTCAAGTTTGGCCAAAGGCCACAATTGCCCATTAACAGGGGATTCCTTGAAAATCTATGAATTCTCCTCTGCAAATTAAAGGCTATCATCATGAGATTTTCTTACAGGATCCCCTGTAAGGGAGGCTATATGAAGCTGTTCCACAGATTGGACCAAAGGCAAAATGAATACAATTAAAGGGGCGTCTTCAGGTGTAAGGCTGGCACAATTTGAATCAGGGGAAAGCAGGGACAGCATGACATCCAAAACATAGTGGTCTTTTGGTGAGAGCCAATGACCATAAATGTGTTTTTGTGGGTGACAAATTTGCTATATATCTGAACAATGGGGTCCTTGGTGAAAATAGGAGTGCCCCGGACGACTCCTTAAATGATACCAGTGCTATCGAGTGCTAAACGATGGGCCGATTTAAGCCAAATTTGGTCAGAAAACAAAAAAAAAGAACCACTGTTACCATGCCGCATATATTGGTGTTCACAGTTGGGGATCAATGGTCAGTATGCCAATTAAAGGGGCATTCTTGAAAATTGATTTTAATTTCCTTCTCTCATAAATCAAAGACTATCATTACCAGATTAGCTCTCAATATCACCAGTTACCTGATGATTTAAGGAGTGTTCACAGATTGGCCCAAAGGCTACAATTATCAATTATTAAAAGGGGTATTCCGTGAAAATCTATGATCCTTCATGCTTGTGCAAATTATTAAGGTTATCAGCACAGGATGTGTTCAACAGGATCCCCTGGTCCGAGGCGGATATGGGGTGTTCAAGATTAGGATCACATGTCACACTTACCAAATTTTAAAGGGGAGCATTCCTTGAAAATTCTATGAATTCATTCTTTCATTGCAATTTAAAGGCTTACATCATGAGATTCGCTCACAGGATACCCTGGGAGGGGCTTCATCAAATGGGGTGTTCACAGATTTGCGCCCAAATGCCACAATTACCAATTAAAGGGGTATCGTGAAAAATCTATGAATTCCTCTTCTGCAAATTAAAGGCTATCATCATGAGATTTTCTCACAGGATCCCCTGATAGGGGGCTTGATATGGGCTGTTCACAGATTTGACCACATGGGACACTTACAATTAAAGGGGCATTCTCGACAAAAATCTACGAATTTTTGTTTTATTTAATATTGTCTTTTATTTGTTTATTTTCTTCTTCAAATTTGGCCCAATATACTAACAAGTGCTGACTAAAGGGGATTTTTGAATTCCTTCTATAAATTAAGGATATTATCATGTGATTAAAGTTTTCAAACAAGATTCCAAGATCCTCCTCATGCGTGGTAGGGTCACATAAGGGGTGGTTCACAGATTGGAACCAGGGTCATGATTACACCACAGGACAATAATGAATAAAATATTTTCAGGGAAAGTTTCGTTTTGATGTGGCAAAACAGTTGGAGGTCGCCATTCGGGGTCAGAGGTCATCCACGGGTCACATATAACAAATTAAGAAGAATTTTCATTTGGTCTGGAAAAAACAACAAAACTGATCATTTTAGATCAGAGGTCAAATAATGGAGCTGGGGTTAGTGGTCATCCAGGGTATAAAATTTGAAACTTTGAAAATTATCTTCCCGACACCATGTTTGAGTCAAGGTGATCATGTTTGAACACAGATATGGGGTCAAAGCACCTGCAACATTCGTGCGACTTGAGCACAGTCTATTCCTCTGTGGCTTTTACAAACTATTAATTTGGAGGCTAATTGATCGACCACTCTGCAATGGCAGATAAAGTGATCAAGAGCTAATCATTATTTTGTTATCTAGTTTATAGTTCGGTAACTCTAGTGTTGGAATCATGTCATGGTTGGAAAGTAAAGAATGCTAGGGAACCTGAGTGCGACAAATACAGGTGTGGATAAACCTGCGAGTTGCGAGTCTGAATGGGATTTGTGAGTTAAAATTGTACGAGTTGAAATTTTAAGTTGTACTATGCGAGTGCGAGTTTTCTCATAGTTATGAACGGCTCTCATTATGAGATTCGTTGCCAAATCCCTGGTAGATTGCTGCTAATGAGGGGTTCTCAGATTGGACAGATACAACAATTACCATTAAAGGAGCATTCCATGAAATCTACAGTTCCTACTCCACAAAACTAAAAGGCTATACATCACAGTGGGACCCAGATACCACATTTACCAATAAAGCGGCATTCCAAGAAAACCTATGAAATTGTTCTCAGGCTCTAACACATTAAAAGCTTGCGCACAAATATGAATGGTGCATCTTGGATGATGACATTTGTGACATCTTCATGCGACCAACTCTTTCGAGTCAACGGTCACAAACCGACGTAACTTTCATGCTCGTGCAGAGCGCAATTAGCTCTAGTTTTTCTTTTCCAAACGCTTCTTAAAATGCTTTCTTCTAAACAAAAGCTTGGGCCGATTCAAACCAAAATTGTTCTGAAGAACCACTGGACCAATGCGTCATATATGGTGTACCCAGATTTTGGGACAAAGCATGTGTGTAGATTAACGGGCATTCTTGTTGAAAATCTATAAATTCCTTCTTCTGTCATAAATCAATTGCTTTAGTCCAAATTTCGTCAGAAGAACCATTAACCCAAGGCCTATATCGGGTGTACACAGATTGGGGTGAAAGGCAATGTAGGCCAATTAAAGGGGCATTATGTTGGTCAAAATCTATTAATTCCTTTTTCTAAACACAAATGATTGCATAGATCACCAAATTTCAGTCAACAAAAGAACCATAAACCCACAGCCCATATAGGGTGACACGATTGAGGTTGAAGACAGGTTGGCCGATTAAAGGGGCATTCTTGAAAAATTTATAAATTCCATTTCTTGCCCTCAAATAATTGCTATGTTACCAAAGTTGGTATGAAGAACCACTGGACACAAGAACCATAAGGGTGTAAACACATTGGGTCATTAAGGTCATATAGGCGATTAAAGGGGCATTCTTCATCAAATCTATAAATTGCTGCGTTGTCCAAATAAATGCTATGATCACTTTAAATGAGAAGAAATTGACTCAAGGACCAATAGATGTGTACACAGATTTGGGTGAAAGACAATGTTGGCTGATTAAAGGGGTAGTCTGTGAAAATTAAGAAATCCTTCAGCTAGTGCTATGATCACCAATGTTCGGGTCAGAAAACCATAACAACTATGTGAGGTGTACAAAGATTATCAAAGGCAACACCCACTGATAAAGGGGATTATTTGAAAATCTATAATTACATTCTTCTGCCTTACTCAAAATTAAAATTAAAGGTTCACTAGATGTGGTCAAAGGTCATAGGAAACATTGACATGCTGACATTGTCTTCTTCAGCAGCACATTTAGCCCTAGTTGTAGTTTTTTCTATTTTTTTCCGGTAGGATGCCGACACGTATTTGCTCTTTTCTCTTTTTTTTTCCTTCATTTTTGTTCCGTTCAGACAATGAGATACAGGCAGTGCATTTCTTTTCTTCATTTTTTAAAGCTGTGGGTTGCAAGTTTTCTAATGAAACCATCAATGTCAGGACTAATTTCTTCTACGTAAAATAACTTAATTAAAAATGAAGGTAGTGTTTTTGCCTCAGCTCCCAGCCTCGGCTATATTGTTAGTTACTTTTGTCTGTGGTGTGGTTTTCCAATATTTTGTTTATTTTATTTTTACAAAGTTGGTAAGAGTGACCATTGAAATAAAAACTTACCATGAAGCAGAGAAATGATGTCAATTTCAATCGTGATGACTCTTTCCCAGTTAATACGCAACTTGTGATGAAGAAAACTTCAGTAGACCAGGATGAAAATAGCATTCAGAGCATCTGATTTATGTGACACATGGAGTTAATTTACAACCCTTTACACCTTTCAATTACATATTCCACTCAAATCACACTTTTATCAAAGAGATTGAGTGAGTGGTAGCCTACTTGCTAGGTAGGTAGTTTCTGTGTCGTGTGTGTTTAAAATCTATGTGATATGCATTGCAATTGGAAGTGGAAATTTGTATCGCGTGTTTTGAACCTGAAAAAAATAATGAATAATGAAAAGTGACCGCCCCCAATATTTTTAACCTGCAACAGGAAACTAAAAATCCATTGTGAGTGGCCTAAAGGTTCTCTGCTGGTATGGAACTCCACTTTTGTTCTGACCAATAATTATTTATTTTATTCGTTGGCGAAATAATTGAGGAAAACAGTGACTTTTTAATGAAAGAAAATGGTAAGCTAACCTTGATTTAATGTTTGAGGTCAATAAAGGATGTTGTTATTTTAGCCTAATTTAAACATCCGGTTAGTTAATTATGCATTTTGAATTCACCCAACCACACCTGTTTGTGTCCAAAAGTGCCAAAATGCTTAGAAAATTTGGGGTCAAAGTTGTCTGTAAGTGATGCAGAAGAGTATGTTTCGCTGTACTGGTCACGACCATAGTATAGTCTCTGTTAAAATACCAGTTGACAACTGAGTAATTGGAATATTTCTGGGATTTAATGACAGGTGTATGTATTGTTCTCCAGCAAGTAGTGCAAGTCAATCGGATTTAGGGAAATTAAGATGAATAGGCAGATGAACAGTTTATCTTTTGAAATAACAGTAAAACCATCTCCTTCTTTCTCATCTTCTCTGTGTCTGTAGGACATGTATTTGTAAAGTTATAAATAAGCAAAAATGTGTTCCCCGAATTGGCCACAATTTTCGTGCCCCGATATTTGCAGTGACAGACTATGTCCATGCTGTAATGTAATGCAAGACCAAATATGTAAAATGCTAGGCCATTTTCCAGGCTATTTTACAAAAATGCGCCAATACTTTATTTGACTTACAGTACATAGGTATCAGAGATAAATGACCACTTCTGAAATCTTATGTTTCACGATTTGGGGGTTTAAGGGGCATTTCGTGATCCACAGCACCGTCCCCCTGACTTACCTAATAAATGTTGAGATTTTTATATCATCTGAATTGTTAGCCTTAGTTAACCATGTTGTGGCCAATCTTAAGTTGCAAATTCCGGTGGTCGCATCTGTAAGAATTATACTAGTTTCACTTTTCAGTGAATAATATACCCCATAACAGGATTAATTGGCAGTGAGATTATACCCCGTGCGGGACATGTAGCAATTAATAAAAAGTGGCCATCTTAAAGTTAAACATATACAAGAAAATGGACACTTGTGCATGTGCTACGGCAAGTAGGGGTATTTTCCATGATATGTTTAGGTTTTTTCATTTTTTCCTATTTGTATCATGAAACCAGTACAATCACAATGCATTTGTACCCCAAGCAGGAATAGAAATTAAGGTTGTGAATTTGAGGCCCCTAGCAGTAGTCCCGCATTTGCACAGCTTAGTCCTCTTTTTTTTTGTTTGAACGAGCATTTGTTCACGCCCAAATCCAACAAAGAACCCAGGGGCGTGTTGACCGGTCTGGCCTTGTAAGCCGCTATACACACAATGTATGTAATTTCTTCCCAACAAAAGAATGCATGTGTGCTGATTCCCGATGACCTGGAATCTTTACGCAATGAAGAGAGAAACAACCACGAAACTGCAAGTCTTTGAGCGAGGAAATCGGATTAGGATTATCATCGGAAGGGTACTTGGGAGGATATCAGTGGCGTAAAATTTCTTGTCGGACAGTGGGGGGGATGGGGCATGATGAAAATATTTGAATGAACGGAATTTGTTGAAAACGATCCATAGTAGGGCAATGTGCGCGCGACCAGCTGCAGCGAAAAATTTTGCCATTTTAGAAGCTAAGCATCGCTAATGTATTGAATTAGAACAAAAGCGCGGAAAGCGCGCTAAAACTTTGACTTGTTTGTACATATTATGGTAAAATATGGGGTATTGGGCCAAAAAAAAACACATGACGGCGGGCATCAACATTGCGGGGGGATGATCGTATTTACCATCACCTCATCAAAAAGTTGGGGGGAGGGGGATATATCCCCCCTCCCCCCCGGGATTTACGCCTATGGAGGGGATAGAATAACAATTGCAATTAGGCGGCACGAAGGGATTGCTCAAAGCAAAGTGGAATAGTGTGCTTCCTGATCTCTTTCTTCCATGAACTCAACCTTCTCAAGGTTCATAAACTAAAGATTTCACACCGTCTCAATTCGACTTTGGAGGGTATATTTTTATTGGTAGTGGTGAATCTGACGGACATGTTACATTTTCTAAAAAGGTGAATCTTTGTCTTTCGTATTTTTATCGATATGATCGATAGAAGGATTTTATTTACACTTCTGTAAAATGGATATGGTTGTTTACCTGGACCCTTTAGGTGGCGTAATTACAGGATTTGGTACAAGGTTTCAGCGCAGATTTGGGCGGAAAATGATTTTTCAGTGCCCGGGAAAACCGAGGAGGAATTGACGAAATCACGCATGGAAAAATCGGGTTTTCTAAACGCAAGATTCTCAGGACCCTAGCATCACCTCCAGATTCACATCATGTGAATGGTGAACTGATTCACCATAATCAATATTTCTGTACATTTTCGTCCAGACGGCCAACTCCAGTGTGCTTTGTCCTTACTTCCCCAAGCAAGGCCTTGATTGGGACATTGGTGTACATAGTACAAATACACGAAGAATCGCGAGTTCTACGTACAGCCCCTCTGCTTACAGCCAGCCTGTCTCCAGAGAAGTGTCATATTATTAAGGGAAAGCGGTTGTCTTCTGTGAAGTAAGTTCCCATAAAAATAAATAAATTGAATATCTTTGGATTCCTCTCCAGGGGTTATTTTTGTACTGTTATCCCCAGGGTTGCTTATACTCTGACTCATAATTTCTTGGACAGTTTAGAACGTGTCCCTGCTTCCCCATGTTGCACGTAGACACAGTACATGCAACAATCAACATGTTATAGGGTTATAAACCACAATCCCATTCAAGAAGTTTGGGGAAGAAGGTTTGAAAATGTTTTTCTATAGTTTGAAGGGTGCTGAATCTGAATTTTTGGGTCCAACCTCTGGGAAATGTGGGCAACTTTGTAAAATAAGGGGGTAAAATTACTACAGGGTAAATTTGAAATCAAGTCAAATTGTGTTTCAATGTACACCAATGTATTTGTCTCATTATAAGGATAAAAAAGGTTTAGTTTGTATAGGTTTCGACCTTTAGTTACACGACTACAGCCCTGATATGGTTCGAAGTCATTTTGGGGCAAAAAAAATCCAGTGCTCAGATTTTTTTGAAACCGGTGTCAAATTATTGCCCTGATCATACTGAAGCAGAAAATTTCAATTCTTTGGGTGACAGCTCTGATACAATGAGGTCAAGTTTTGGTGACCCCTATATAACCTTGTTGCCACTAATTACAAAACCAAATGCCAAACATTGTAAAATAAGGCAAGACGAGCAATTTGACACCAGTTTCAACAAATTCGAAGCACTGGGTAACGTTTACCCCCAAGATGACCTTGAACCTTAATAGGGCTCTACCTGTTTCTAAAACTAAAGGTCAGAACCTAAACAAACTATACCTTTTTTAAACCTTATAATGAGACAAATACATTTTAACACAGTTTGACTTGATTTCAAATTTACCCCTGTACTAATTTTACCCCTTTTTTCAAAGTTCCCCACATTTCCAAGAATTATGACCCAGAGTATGGATCACTGAAAACAATCATGGAGAAAGCAGTTTGACATACCTCATTGAAAGAAGGGCCCAAATCCATGTACTGTCTTACAGCAGAAGTACAGTACCATTGTGTCAATAAGAGAATAACGTATTGGCTGTAATAAAATGCTCCCAGTCCTCCTCTAATGAACGCCTCAACTACCAAAATCAATGATACATGTAATTAATGCTGAAGGTATGAACCTCTCCCATGTAGTGTGCAAATGGACCTAGGCAATAAAATCAATATGTTGGTAATGCATGATACGTACTCCCTAGCATTCTCAATTATAATGGGGTTTATTGCTTTATTCCGTATCTAGGCTTGATTGATTTCTTTCATCCAGGTCTTATACACCAAGGAGACTTAGGTGGCTCAATAATGATTAATGGTTGTGTATGTCAACCCTAGGTCCAATTGCACAAAAACTGGGGGAGCTAGAGTACTTACACATAATTAATGACCAGTAGGCTGACTGATTGTGAAATTGGTGCCAGGTTTGATGGCCTGAAATTGGCTAATATGTGTACAATTCACCCAGTATGTTGTTAAATTAAAGTGTAGATACTTTGAACAAGTTTAGATTTTTTGTGCGGGTGCACCGGGGTATTCCAGACAGGGCTGCTTTGCAACGGAGATATTGTCACGAGGTATAAGTACGTTAGTGTCAATAGACCTAATGGGGAATTCCTCTTTAGCTCTATTCACTGCGCACTCGAGTTGAGCCTGAGGGGTCCCGGGTTCGAATCTCGGTCTCGGCAGGACCGAGAAATATCTCAGTGGATGGGTATCAATCTACCATCGGCTTGGGCGGTCCGTGACAAATTTGGTGGCAGCGGTGTCTCCTGGGGTTTCTTAATTCCAGGAGAACTCCGCTATCGGAAAGCTCGAGTCAATGATAGCCCTGAGAATGAGTTGGTAAAAGGCCTGCAGTTACATACCTTGTATCAAGGAGGCAAGAGTTTAAGGCACGGGACGTGCCTTGTGAGGAAAGGGTGTAATGTCACGAGGTATAAGTATGTTAGTGTCAATAGACCTGATGGGGAATTCCTCTTTAGCTCTATTCACTGCGCGCTCGACTTGAGACCGAGGGGTCCCGGGTTCGAATCCCGTTCTCGGCGGGGCTGAGAAATAAGTCACTGGTATATCTCGGTGAGGAAATAGATAATGGATGGGTATCAATCTACCATCGACGTGGGCGGTCCGTGACAATATAACTGATCAAATGACCTATAATAAATGCCCCCTTATTGAAAATTATATTGACTTGTAGGCAAGATCGGTACTAATGTGAAGTAGATGTTGGTGGAATATTTTAATAAAATATTTTAACAGTATTTTGTACAATTTTGTAATGATATTGGTCTCCCCCCTTTAGATTTTTGAACCGACGGTGCGCCATTTGTAATCCATACAACCAATTTTCCTTTTTTCCCTTTTATGTGGTCGTGTTGATGTACCCCCATCAATGACCAGAGTTATGGTAAAAACCACCGGCAAAGTGGTTTTCAGGGGGGTCCATGTGCACCCACCTTATACACTTCAGTGTTAAATGTTGAGAACCCAAGGAGGAACTTCAAAAGTGGTTTCATACTTTTGCATGATGGGTAGATTAATATGACTTTGATTCTCTCCAAGTAATTTTTGTCTATTTCTCATATGCAGGCATGCTGAACTGGAGGCAGTCTGTTCAAATCCAAACGCCCTCTTGCTGTACCCAGGTCCCGAAGCGATCGATATAACACAAGTACCATGTCTTCCAGCTGACAGTGACCAATCATATCGCCTTATTATCATTGATGGCACCTGGCCACAAGCCAAGTATATCTTTAATAACAACAAGATGCTAAAGAAACCCAAACAGGTAACATGTTGGTGCTTATCTATACTTGAGAGTGTGTTCACTATACACTATGAAAACTTCGCCGTTGAAGCTATGTGATATTTCGTTCACTGATCCGCTAAATCCTTCAGTCCTTGAAAACGTATGGACTTATCCGCAATGTTTGTTAGTTATGAATGAGGGCCGGGGACTCAGGCTACAAACATAATTAATGAGCACTATGTAGCGTGCCGTGTGTAAGACATCTCCCGATTGGGGCTTCTTCAACCAGGGTGGCATGCAGTAACAGTCAAAATTTCGAAGGGTTGAATCTATGCATAATGGAAAACGCCACAAGTTTATTACAACCAATGCAAGTCAAATATGGTACAAGTATAAAGGTTAAACCTTCAGGATTTGCCATAAAAAATGTCGGCGTATGATAAAATGTTTGAAAGATGATTAGAATGAAATAAGTTCGAGATATTACTTGTCAAACTGTAGCGATCAAAGGCCAAAGAGAGAAAACTAGATACGGAACGATGCAGTAAATCCTCTGAAACTTCACTCATAATTCCGATTTTGACGCGGAAAGTAGCCATCAATGATAGAATGGTTTATTGCTACACCTATTCTTACGATTGCACATGTGGGGAAATTTATGCAGCTTCTACACATGTAAATACAAATTTCCAATGATTTAACAACCTGTCTGTTTCTCAAATATTCTGACGTCATGCAATGTCATTTAATGAGACCTCAATCGCGAAATGTCCTACACAGTTTTCTAAGTGGCTATAAGCCAAAAAAAGAAATTATATTGATTTATCCATAGTGCCTCTGGCATAATGGGTCAGGTTGGTCAGATTTTTTTTAATCACATAGTTGTAAATATTTTATTCCATTCATAATTAAAACAATGCAATTTCAATGAACAATGACTGACATGTTTTAATATAACATTTTCAACATGAATGACAAAGCCTCAAAGGAAACCTGTTCATTGTTTACAAGGCTGTTGTGAGTGCGTAATTGCCTGCATACATCGAATATGGTTTGACACGGACGCTATAGTATAATAAGCGTTGCTTCGGTGTCGCACCATTGGCTCCCTCCTCCTTTGACGAGACCGGGACCTTGAGAACTTGTCAATATCGCAAATATCATGGACAATGCCTCCAAGTTTTATTTACTTTGTAAGACCCAATTCATTAACTATTATCTGGGTCCCACAATGTGTGTTAGACTCCGTTCTCAGTCCCTTTATCATACTGATATAGGCACTATTTGCAGACGACCTGGCAGACAACATTTTTTGAAGTACTTTTTGACACATACCAAGGTATTATTATTTTAAAGCAAATTTTGTCACATTTTGAACCATTTTTCTGATTTAATTTCAATTTCTTTTAATTTTTTTTCTTTTTTCACTCAAAAATTTTTAAAAAAAGTAAACGTAGGAGGATGTATACGGTCGTCCGGATGAGGACCAATTAAAAAAATTTGGGAGGCCTAAGGATGTGTCGAATGGCACACAGCTGTTTTGAAAGTCTCATTTATTATGACAAAACCAGAATAAACAAAAATATCAATGGCAACACACTTTTTGGACAACTAATTTGGATTATTTATACCACTGTCTTCATCCTGTGTAAATTTTACGAAATTCACACATAGGCACCTTTTTCCCCATTCTGATAGGTTTACACAGGCGGCAGCCTTCACCATCGAGTCTTATTTTCATGAACTTCGAGATTTGTTACCAAGCGTATTATTCAGCATTTGATATTCTGAAGGGTTACTGCCCCATAGACACATGTAGGCAGTGGACTTTTTTAATTGTGGGCCGCCAGCATGGCTGTCAGAACCACTTAGCAATCCGTTTTGCGTGTGTATGTGGGTGTGTCACTAAAATGTAAAGTTTTTTACAATTGACCTCATTTGGAACCAAACTTGTGTCACACGTGCAACATGGGATCCCTCATAATGTTGATGAGGCAAAGGTCGCATGCCAAGGTCAAAGGTCATGTGAGGTCAAGTTGAAAGATAGGCAGGGCAGCCCACAGCATATATTCTTTGAATAGAGCAAGCGCAAAAGCCGAGAACCACAAAATTCTAGTTTCACTATTTGTCCAGTGAGCACACTTGGCAAAATTTATATCATGATTGCCAATAATTGCTGGTCAGACAGGATTAAGGTTTGATATTATTGTGTAATGTGCAGTATTTTGTATTTTCACAGACTGATTCATCAATTAGCACATCTACATGACCTTTACTTGCAGGTGCAATTTAGTAATGTTGGCCTCAGTCAGTATGTGATCAGGACCCAGCCAACAGACAGTGCCTTATCTACTGTAGAATCAGCTGCTATAGCCTTGTCAATACTGGAAGGCAAGCCTGAACTACAAGAGGTAAGTCTTACGTTATCAGTTCTGCCCTACCCCTTTAGTGATGTTGCTGAACTTGTCTCATGTATAACTATACTTTGATTACCACCAAATAGGTGGGCCTCATAACAGTGCGAACTGATATGGAATAAGTGTAGGTGCAAGACAACACAAGAGGTGCAGCGTGTATATTATGCATGGCGCGCACGATTCTGTGTAAACACTCGAGTACATTTGGTTTACTTTTACGCGTGGAACGATAACAACCGAATAATTTCTGCCAATTTGGTGGTAATCAAAGTATAAACATAATAATATGAATAGCGAGGAAATAGAGTCATTTATGTGTCTACACTCATGATTAGTTGTTCTGGTCGTTCAAGCAAGTCAAGTTAGAGATCAGTATCATCAGGTGGCAATGTTTGGTCGGACAGAAATTTGGCTATTCTAGCTCCACCATTAAATTACAGTCAGGGATCCCGATTCTAATTACAAAATCGCTTCTTTTATGACAAATATGCACTTTTGAGCATTACCATTCACAGATATAGTTTACTAGACAATTACCAACACAATTGTTCAAAAAATCTCAAATTTTGAAAATTGGGGACACTCTTTTAAAAAAAAGTGCTGTTATTGTTTTAGGTTGTTTTGGGACATATGTCTAACTGTAACCGTTTCTCTATACCAGTAAATCTTATTTACACATTTTCCTTTTGCACTCTCCACTTGGGAGTTTGATGCATGTGTACAATATCTGAAAATAGCCTTTCCATGGAACATGTCGTCTGCCTTCGGCCTCATGTGATGCAACCTAAAACCAGTGATATTTGTCCATACTAGTTAACTACCCATACAGGAGATAACTAATTCTCTTTTTGTGTGCTGCCAGCTATAGCTGGAGGACCACTTAGCAATCCGTTGTGCGTGTGTATGTGTGGATGTATGTGTGTCACTAAAATGTTAATTTTTTTTTAAATTGACCTCAATTGAAAAGTTGAATTGAGGTCAATTGGAACCAAACTTGTGTCATAGGTGCACCATGGGATCCTTCGTATGTTGATGAAGTCAAAGGTCATGTGCCAAGGTCAAAGGTCATGTGAGGTCAAGTTGAAAAATAGGCTAAAATGGTAAATTGACCTCAATTGAGAAGTTGTGGAACCAAACTTGTGTTACAGGTGGACCAAGGGAACCCTCGTATGTTGATGAGGTCAAAGGTAATATGCCAAGGTCAAAGGTCATGGAGCGGCCCACAGCTTATATTCTTTGAATATAGCGAGCGCAAAAGCAGAGACCCCCAAAATTCTAGTTGGTTCTGTTAAAGACTTCAGTCTACGTAATCACTCCTCAATTGTATTAGTGTAATAATTTGTCTTACAGATCCTACTAGCCCCACTGAAGGCACTCTGCCAATTCCAATTAGAACACGGTGCAGTGGTACATCACAGTAAGGAACGCTTACAAAAGATGAATGAATCCCCACCGTCAGATGAGACAAACGAAACGCCACCTACTGAGGAGGAAGAGGAGGAGGAGAAGCACGATAGGTGACGTTCACTGCTTCGTTTAGGATGCGTTATAGTTAGCTATTATTAAATGTGTATATATTTAAAAATTGCTAATAGTATCAAATGATAATGTAGATTAACCCCTGACAGTATGTACATGTCAAAGTCTCAATGAGTTAAAGACACTATCATGATTTTGCTAAATCAAAAAAATCATCAAAAATCATATTTTTGCATGTATGCAACAAGTACAGGTATCCTAACATACCCTGCAATGATAAGACCAGAAGCAACCTAATAAGGACAGAATCGTAATTTTAGTCATTACGTCCGAACGACACTGACTACAACACGTAATTGAATGGAGAACCGTATCTTGGAACACTGCCGTTTTCTTTCTCTTCTGTCAATTCTATCCGCGAGAAAAGGTAACTTATAAGAATTCTACAGACTTATCCTTCACTTTGAAGCTATTCCTGCAAATTTCAAATATTTTTTCAAATTTCACTGATAGTGTCTTAAATACAAGTTTGGGATATTTTTATATTTTTAAGTATAAGATGGATAATATAGATGGAAATTTGTAACTATGCATGAAATTATATACTTCATTTGTAGTTTCATGGTCATTGATTGGTTAAAAAAGGTTCACATGATCAGAAATATCCTACTTTTTCAACCCCAAAAGTACTATATCAGGTTCCCAAGCCATAAATAATAGGCTATTTACGGTCTAGGAGCCGTAAATAGAACTATTACGGCTTGTTCATTGCGCATGCGCGTAACGCAAAGCTAAGACATACTATACTCTGGGCCATAATTTCTTGGACATAACAAATATGCGTGTTCTTTGTGTGTACGTGTATACGTGCAACACAATGGTGCGCCGTTTTGGTGAGAAGCAGGCGTAGTTCAAAACTGGCCAAGAAATTATGAGTCAGAGTATACACGTGCATTAATAAAGATATGCTGAGACATACTACACTTAAGGATTAACCATTGTCCAAAAAGCAACCTTGATTGAGTCGTTACAAGCTTTTACAGACAAAAATTTCAATTAAAAAGGGAATGTTTAAATGAAGTATAAAAGTAAATATATACTGCCTTTTATTTGAGTCGCTGGTTTAAAAGCCGTTGTCCCTTGGTGACTGCAGTAGCTTTATTTTTTTCAGTCCTGTGGCCCTCAGAAATATCACTATTTTCCTTCACCCCTCTGGCCAGAGTTTTAAAACCAGAGCCTCTCATATTGGCATAATATCTCCGTAGTTTAATACATGTTGGGATTTTATCATTTTTAAATATGTCCTCCTGGAGAGATAACATGATCTACTTGTAACAGTATAAAAAGACAAAGGAACGGCCCTGTGACACATGAACGAATGCCCATATATAGCTCTTTGAAGCGATTGGGATCAATTCCCACTATAAAGATGTTGCTTTAGGGGGATATCCCTGTTACACATGGAAACATAATAGTAAGCATTCATAGATTTTGCCAAAATTTTCAGGGAAAACCACCACTGATAACCGAAACCCATTTCCTAATGTATTTGCAAAATATCATAGGTTGGTAATTTCTGAAATGGAGTCCTACTTTAGACCCAGGTTTAAAACCAGGGTTAGTCCTATTTTGAGCGGACCTTTTTTTTCTATTCGACAATAATCCAAAAAATGTGCTGAAACAGGTAGAAAATTCCTCATAGAGGGCTGGAAACGGCCCATCCATGAGGAATTTTCTCACCCATTACATTTACCTTACATTAATTTTGCAAGGAAAAAGGCCATTCTTGTAGGAATAACATGGGTTTAAACCCAGATCTTAGGCACTATCAGTGATTTGCTAAATCCGAAATTCACAACATCATTGGAAAATTCAGATTTGGCAGTTCTGTCACAATACAGACCTGCCATTGTGTTGCCTAAGTGGAAAAGCCGCCGAACTTGGTTGATCATTAGACTGTTAGCACAGGACTCCTTGATCATAGACTTGTTTTAAAATTGTGAGTTCGCGCCCCACTGTGGTCAACGTGTTTCCGTCCCTGGGCAAGATACTTACTCTCACTTGCCTCGTCTACCCAAGCGAAATATGGGAGCTTAAGGCAAACGTTACAATCTAATTGCTGGTAGGATTGTGCGCTTGGCCAGCTGCCGACCTGTAGGCGAACTGATTGACAATTTCCTGATGAGCGTAATAATAATTAGGCAACATCTCAGCGACGACCTTCGGGCCGGATGTCTGGCCGCTTATAAATGTCCATTATTATTATTATTACAGTGTTCCTAACATACCTTCGAGTGATATGACCGAAAGTAGCGCTAATAACGCATAATCCGGTTATTTTATTCATTGCTGTACTGCGTACGGACACTTAGTACAACACAACTAAAATTGGAGATTCAAATCTTGGAATACTGCTATTTTTCTTCCTTTTCGATGAGTTTTTCAGTTGGAAAAAATACTTATGAAGAATTCTGCAGACTTATCCTACACTTTTAAGCTAATTCCTGCAAATTTAAAAATGTTGATTCTTTTGGGCGGATCACTGAATGTGTCTTTACAGTTAAGACTTTGAATATTTTATCAACCCTAGTTCACACACAAATTTTTCCTTTTTTAGAAACAAAATTAACCGATGTATAAACAAATATATATGGTGCCAAATAATATTTTAATCAACAAAGCAGTTTGCCTCTGTGATTTTTTGTTATTTTATCAATGATGAATGCAACCAAACATTTATAGGTTCAAGTGGTTTTTTTGTATAGCGTTTATACGTTTTGTGAACTCATCATCTGTTTGTAAAGGTTTGTTGCAACAGTGTCATTACCCAAATAGTAGTTATGTTGCAAGACTTCTGGTCAAAAAAATATCTTTTTTTTTAAAAATTTTACAGAGACTCCAATTTATTGAAAATTGTCAGTAATCAATGGAAGAGTGATTAAAGGTCCATGGGTCCGATGGCTAAATAGGCTTGTTCACAGGGACCCACCAGATTTTACTGGAAGTGGTTTTTCAAAAGTTTTGATATGCAGAAGAAAGCTACTATTTTTCTCATTAAACCATGTGAAAACGACGAAAAAGCAAACCCCTGTTTTTATGGGCGAACGGACCTTTCGAGTAGGGTCCGTTCGGGCGAATTTTTTCTTTTGGTTAATTTTTTTTTCTTTCATGGAAGCTCAAAAAATTGGCCTAAAATACCCCCAAATATGAACAAAAAAAAATCAGAAAAAATGAATTTGTTTTACAAAAACAAATTTTCTATAACTACATTGCCAAACATTGATCCAATTTTAGGGCTAAAAACAGGCTGATTTTACATGATTTTTGGAAAAACTAAAAAACAAAATTCTGCAAAACTGAAAACTCAGGTCGTTCGGGCCCGTTAAAAACAGGGTTTTTTATTTTCGTCGCCTAAAGGATGTTGTAGTTTGGATGTTATGAGTGAAAATGTGCCCCATTTTGGTCAATCAATATTAGTTTTACAGAGTCCTCTATGAGATTACAAAAATCACGTTTTAGGGCTCTCACTTCAAACGGGTTGGAAATATCGGCACAAAACTGTACAAATGGGGTTTGCGGGTGAAGGGCATCCTATCAAGATGAAAAATTTATACACTTAAATCGGTCATCCCTTTAAACCGTGCAAAAATCTAACTCCCATGATTGTTTTTTTGTTGCTCAATTTGTGAAAATTCTTGATGCATTTCAGCGTTTGAAAAACAGTATGGCCACTTGGAACCTATGCCACGACTTAACTGCAGCTGTTTACACTTATCCTGTGCATTACCTGTACAAGGGTGTACACATGTATCACATGTACATACCTTGTATGTACAGGGGGAGTTTCCGTAACCGACCCATCTTACACACTTCTGAATTCGGAAACCTAACGAAATCAACCTGTACTTTCATTCGTTAAAGGTTTCCGAATTCAGTAAGTGTTTCAGAAAAAAAGTGTGTCAGATGGGGGTCAGGTTACGGAAACTCCCATTATACATGTAGTTAACTTCCTACAAATCATTGGCAGGTCTAACAGAGGAAATGTGCTCAATATATCAAGCAAATTCCAAGCTGTACAGAATCTTGCTGCACCATTGGAAGCCATGCCATCACTTAACTGCAGCTGTTATGCATGTGTATCAGTGTATGCAGTCCTTGCCCAAGTTACATCAATCTATCACTGCCATTGCATGTTATGTTTTCGTTATTAGAGTTGCTGTGGCATGTTAATTACTTTTTATATATCGGGCTTATTTTCCATGTTGTCCACTAGCCCCCTTTTAAAAAATTAGAACCATGTCCTCTCAGGGACTGGGCAATTCCATGGAGAAAGCAGCCATAAAACAAAGAGGAAATACTTATTTGAACTCCATGTTTGTCAATTGTCTGACTGTTGTATTCACAACAGGTAAATGTAACCTTGACCTATCACACTCATCATTTGAGTCAGACTCCTCAAAGTGGTACCAGGCATTGATTTAGAATTCTGTTCCTACATTTAGCCTCACATGTATTCCTTTTTATTACCAGGACTGTTTTTGCCTTGACATGCTTTTGCACAATGCTGAGAGAGGGGTGATTTGATGGTGTTTAATTTCCCCCCCCCCCCCCTTGCTGAACACTATCATCATCACTCCTCGGTCGAGACAAGGTGATTAATAATAACCTGTTCTCTCTCTTTAGGGTTTCAAACATGGTCAAAACCTCAACTTAGAGATGTACAAATTCAGGACCAATCTCAATCTGGGGTTTATCCAATTCATTCTGGATAGTTTGTCATTAGAAGTCTGGGTAGAGGCAACAGCTGGAGAGGGTGCTTGATCACTTGATGTATGAACTAGCTGCCTCACTGTAAGAAGGGGATGGATGGCTACTTTTAACAGAATTAGAATTGAGTATATTGGACATTGCATGTTCATTCTGAGCATTTGGGACAACATAGGATTTCTATTTTGTCATCTTAATATCTTCAGCATAAAGACACATGTTGTTGAGCTTTTTTGCTTCTGTACTTCTCTTCAAGCATAGTTTTGCAGTCAGCATATGCTGCAAAATGATCACCGCCACATCAGCTACGTCTTGGGTTCTCTTTTACATTAATCGTATTTATGTGGTCCTCTTTAGGATTTTTTTTTGTTGTTTTCAAGCACAGTCAAAACCTCAACTTAGAAACTTAGAAATGTACACATTCAGGACCAATCTCAATCTGGGGTTTATCCAATTCAGTCTGGATGATTTTGTCATTAGAAGTCTGGGTAGAGGCAACAGCTGGAGTGGGTGCCACTTGATGTATGAACTGGCAGCCTCACTGTAAGAAGGGGATGAATGGCTACTTTTAACAGAATTAGAATTGAGTATATTGGACATCGCATGTACATTCTGAACATTTGGGACAACATAGGATTTCTTATTTTATCATCTTAATAGCTTCAGCATAAAGACACATGTTGTTGAGCTTTTTTGCTTCTGTACTTCTTTCTCTACAAGCATAGTTTTGCAGTCAGCATATGCTGTGAAATGATCACCGCCACATCAGCTACATCTTGGGTTCTCTTTTACTTTACAATCATCATATTTATGTGATCCTCTTTAGGATTTTTTTTTGTTTTCAAGCACAGTCAAAACCTCAACTTAGAAACTTAGAAATGTACACATTCAGGACCAATCTCAATCTGGAGTTTATGCAATTCAGTCTGGATGGTTTTGTCTTTAGAAGTCTGGGTAGAGGCAGCAGCTGGAGAGGGTGCCACTTGATGTATGAACCAGCTGCTCACTGTAAGAAGGGGATGAATGGCTACTTTTAACAGAATTAGAATTGAGTATATTGGACATCGCATGTACATTCTGAACATTTGGGACAACATAGGATTTCTCCTTGATCATCTTAAAGAGACACTGGCACATTTGAAAAATAGTGCGCCCTCAAGATTTTTCAAAATCGATATTTTGCATGGTTGTAAGGCTTTTATTTTATATACAAAAGCCCTCAACCCGAAATGATTAAGACCAAATCAGCTTCCTTATGGGTAAACAGAACAATTTTATAATTTAACATCGCCGGCGACATTAAATTCAGCAGACAATGAAAATGGCGTTTAACACAAGAACACGCACGCCGCATGCATGTTTCCCACACTATGTACACTGTTTGATCAGTGGTTTTAATATCACTGAGTACGAGTCAAAAATATTCATGTAATATACACATTTGTTGATTAAAGTTATGGAAAACTTAAAAGTTGGCCTCATATCTGTTTTGGGGTATGTTATTTTTATGTGTAAAATATATCTCTGTTCTTCCAATGGCCCTAGGAAGATGAAGGGATGCACTAATCTCGTATGGTATTCCCAGCCCCGTCTTTTTCGGCTATTTCCTTCCATGGTTGCCCTTTTTTTCTCTGCCGCTTATTTCACGGCCTAAGGTTACGTTCGCGTTCGTCGCGATTTCCCTTTTTTGCTCTCCCTTCGCAGCCAGCTTATTATTTAGCACACCCCTTTGTACGTTTTCACAATTTCTTTTTTTTTTTTTTGTTTTTTTTTTTTTAATGTTAATGTTTTTGAGTTTTTAAAATTGCTTTCATATTGTGAAAATGTGCCAGTGGGCCTTAACAGCTTCAGCATGAGACGCATGTTGTTGAATGTTTGTTTTTGCTACAATAAGCAAGCGTCCAATGAACCCAACTTGACATTCCCTTCCAACTGGGCCCTGTAGATCAGTGGACATTGCATCATCGCACTGTGTAACATGTACATATATTGCAGTCATTTCAATTTTTCAATGGGCTCCATCATTTGTTGATGAGGTCAAAGGTCACATGCCAAGGTCAAGGTCATGTTCAGGTTAAGTTTTAAGATAGGCTGGGCGGCACACAACTTATTGAATATAGTGAGCGCGCAAGCCGAGAACGCAAAATTCTAGTTTGTTCTGTACTCCTTCTCTAGAAGCATGGTTTTACAGCCAGCATATGCTGCGGAATGATCAGCACCAAATCCAGGGACTTCTCTTTTACTTCACAGTCATGTGGTCCTCCACATCTAACACAGGTTGGTGTTATCCATTGCATCTACTTGCTGTATGCCCTAACTCTGTGACATTAAGCAAACTGATAACAGCAGGCGGTACGGAAATTTCTCGTTTAAAAGGATTTCTCATTTTTGAAATTGGTTATGCCAACAATTTCCAAAGATTAGGTTTTCTTTGATTTTCAGCCTGTTTTTTTTTTGGCATATATTTACTCCTTCCCACCCCTTTTTTCCCATTTTTTCCTCTTTTTCACCCTTGTCCTCTTTCCCCTTTCCCCCTTTGCGTCATGGCCGCTCACACCCCTGTAACAGAAAGGGTAAAGGTTCACAGGTGGTGTAGCATATATCCAACTGGAATTCCACAGCCAAATGTTTTCTACTGAAAGTAACACACACCCCACACCACCAACACACACACAAGTAACAAATTCTCAAGCATTCTCAGAGGCTCTTCTTTTTATTCTTCTTGTCTGCGTACTCCAGCATTCTTCTTTTTATTCTTCCAGCTTACTTTTTATTCTCGGTGCCTGCGCTAAACTCCAGCGTCTTCTTTTTATTCTTCTCAAGCTTCATTCGCGTTCTGTGTTTTTCACGGACAAGAACTTTCATCAATGCTAAGGAAGAAAGTCTTTCAGAAGTAGGTTGTATTGCCTTTGCGACTTCCTCCAATAATCGCGTACTTCATAGTGTCCTTAACGTGCTTGGCGGCGCTTTGCCCTTCGCGATAGCTTTATTAAAGACACTATCCCAGTGATTTGCTAAAAATCAGCAAATCGCAAAAAATCATCAAAATCAGATGGTGCAGTTGCAACAAGTATCGGGTGTCCTAACATACCTGCAAATGATAAGACCGAAGCAACCTAATAGTGCGATCGGAGAATTTAGGTCATTACTGTCCGAAACGGACACTCACTACAACAATAATTTGAATGGAGAATCGTATCTGGAACACTGCCGTTTTCTTCCTTTTCTCCAACTACAGCTGGAAAAGGTAACTTATGAGAATTCTACAGATGATCCTTCACATTTGAAGCTATTCTGCAAATTTACAAAATTTTTCCAAATCACTGTAGGTCTTGAAAGGTGCACGAGGAGATTTCAAGTCATTATATTTTCTGTGATATGGGATTTCTAGATTAGACACTCAATAATCCCGTACCTTTTGTTTCGCTACAGAAATAACTTTAAATGAAAACAAAAGGTGATTGTAGATGATATATTTCAGTAGAAAACATAGGCTGATTTCGGATGTGCTCCTATACGAAATTAGATATTCACAAATTTTTGTACCAAAGAAACAGTTCTCAGCCTAATCCTTTCACATTGGGGATATAATTAATAAAAAGCTTTACACCAGTACAAAAATCAGAATTTTCACATTTTTAGGGACACCTATTATTTGAAATCTCTCGTTGCACCTTTAAAAAAACACCATGAATCCTCACCCCTGGTGGGCACAGATGATGTTTGGGGCTTACATCAGTTGATGATGCGTGGTGCAGAGTTGCATTTACAGCTTTTTGCATACTATCTACCTTGCCTACTTTTGCTCTAATGGCATTGCCATAGTATGAGGTAGGTTTGTCAATCACAGGGTCGGTCAATCTGCCTTCTCCCCTACCACCAACATTTTGCCCCTTTTCGCTGAATCTGTTCGCGGTTTTCGCAAAGCAGTACCCATACGTTTGGCTACGTGGTTGATGCACTCTTCCTTGGAAATAGGATGATTGTCGCCATAGATTTTCAAGCTTCGTAGGTGGTCATATGTTTTAGTGTCGCCGTCTGACAACATCACCGTGTACCTTAATTTATGTTTCGATATTGATCGACTCCACATCACCTCCCCGGCTTCTTTCTCCATGGCTCCTGATGTCCCCTCAAAGTTAATGTCGCAGACATCCTTGTGCTTTGCGTACCAGTCTTTATATTCATCTGAGTCAGGCTTTAGCTTATTATTTGTGCATTGCTGACAGTATTTGCTCATTACATATGAGTCAATAACTAATCCAGTGTTCAACTCGATGATGCACGCTACCCCGTACTTGGATTTGTGGCCCCGTTTTTGCCATGTTCCATCGAAACTTTCTGCCACATCTATAACACTGTCACTAGTTAGACTTGAATCCATACTCAAGTAAGTATCGCGAACAATTTTAGCTGCATCAAACAAATGTTCCTCTCCTGATCCAATAGCAGCCTCATTTACTTTCTTGGCATTTTCATAATAGCTGGAACTACAAAGCATTGGAGTGTTCATGAGCATCATACATGTTTGGTATCCACCGTATCCAAAACCGACAGCATTGAAGGCAGCAAATGAACGTACATTCACATCATATGCACCATGACTGCTAAAACGATGATAAATTCTTGGATATAACGTTATCACATTGTTTACATATCAATTCAACCGATACTACCATACCGTGTGTATTGAAGTCTGGCCACAATGCCCCGGTATTCACCTTTGAAACTAAATTTGATGTTATCATAAATTGTCTGCTTCAAATCAATTGTTTCATTAAAAAAGTTTCGAATGGCAAACCTTTTGAATTTGGAAATAGAACATGTGGCCTGGTATATGCATGGTTTCGTAATAGCAAACATTTTTATCTTGGAAGAGCGAGCCTTTCTTTAAACTCGAAAATATCAAACATAATCGCAAAAGCAGATCCTTTTACATACAAATTCGGAATAGAAACCCGTTCCAATTATCGAATAGTGAACCATTTTTAATATATATATTTTGGAACATCTTTCTGATCTTTTTTGAAGGGTAATTGTGTTATATTCTGAAGTTTAGCGTTCCATTTTTAAGGAGAGAAATCATTACAAGTGTAGATTATAGAACTGCGATACTGTAAATTCTATCATAATCACTGTTTGGTGGGTTATGACGCACTAAAATAAAAAAGGTGTATTTTTGGTACATTTTCACAGTTTTCAAAAAAAATAAGTCAGTGACCCCCTCTTTTTATTGATGTGCCTTAAAAATCTGGCATATGACTTTAACATACCGGTAATTTAAAAAATAAAAAATCTGGCCGTCAGAAGTTTATTTTTATGAGGAAAATGGCGTCTTTTTCTCATTTTCCCATAGAGCTCTGTACAAATTGAACCGAAAAATGCGATTTTTGAACACGTCATACCTAAAAAACTAAGTCGGTGACCCCCATTTTTTATTTCAGATTTTCATTTACACCGATGAAAATAACATATATCTGAAAATAAAGAAAATCTGGCCAATTAGCTTTATGATCCTCTATCACCCTTAAATTCCAGAAATTATGGTACTATTTCATCTTCAGACACTTCTAGTGGAAACCCAGAGGTAGCACCCTTACACTCAGTTTCAGACTTAGGGTATTCTGTGTTGACCACCCAGTCATTAAACTGTGTACCTTTAGCTTTGCAGCTTGTGTAGTTATAATAGCTAAGGGACTATCAGTTACCTTTGTAACTTTATTCACAAAATCAGGACCAACTTTGTTCAGAGCACTAGCAATTTTGTAGGGCTCATTCTTTCTACAAAAACAAATACATGATATAATTCAGATATTTGATTTCCACACTCTCATTTGTATCTTTTTGCATCTCATTTTCTATCCCAAACTGCAATTCATTTTAAGCAATATTTGATTTAGAGAATAAAGGTATGATTTTGGGAACCGGTACTCTCTTTACGATGAATTGAACCCAAGGCGATACCATTATTTAAGTGGATGAACGAGGCTGGAGGCCGAGTTCTTCCACGCAAAAATAATGGTGTCGCCGGGTTCAATTCGTCGTAAAGAGTACCGGTTCCCAAAATCATACCTTTATTCTCATTCTTAAACACCTTTATCATTTAAGGTCATCTTTAACCCAATTTCGCGATGCTTTGCGGCTTAAATACAACAAGAAAGGACTGCCACCACCCAGTGACAACAATCGAACAACCCGTTGAACGCAACGATCATACGCAACGAGACGCAACGTAGGCAGGCGCGCGCGAAAGTAGCAAAACGCGGTATGACGCGAGCGCTTCAACCTAAAAATAACATCAATACGCAGCGCGTACTACCTGGGTTCAATTAAACGAATTAAACCCGGGCATCAACCAATGAAATTGCATACACTTTCACAGATGTTTAAGAATTCCTCTTCAGTTTTGGATTTTCGGTCCCTGCTCTTCTGTGTAAAATTTTGTTATTCAGATTCAACTTCTCAAGAAGCTTGCAGATGCTCCTCATCCGACTCTGGGATTTTTTTAGGCACCACAACACTCCAACCATTTGGGTGTTGGCCCCTTTGATGTTAAGCCTTTTCCAGCTCCTCCTCTGTGAAGTGTTGCAAGATGAGCTTAAGGACGAGCTTCTTAACAATATCACTTTCTTCTTAAAAGAGAAGTTGTGTGTTGTCCAATGTGTGCATTGCCAATACTAGTGTCTGTGCCAGAAGTTGTTCCTTTGTCCTTGTTGGGTTGGTTGCTGGCCAGCCACTTAGCTGATTCATACCTTGTTGATATCCCTGCAATGTTGTCATTGTATAGGATTCACACCAGTAAATAACATGAGAAACAGGTCCACTGCAGATGAGTTTTTTTTTTTTTTTTGGTGACCCTCGCCTAAGTATACCCTAAAAACTGAGAGAAATGGCCAGATCTGGGTTGCAAATCATGGTTGCTATTAATATTAAGTATAAAATCTGTAGGAATATCAAAAAAAGGTTGTCATTGATATGTTATTTTGATCCAACAAACCAATTTTAACCGTATTCTTACAGGGAACACCTGACTGAAAAAGTGCTGTGATCTCCAGGGTCCACGGTGCATGCTAGTCTTCATGGTCCAGTAGCTCGAAAATTTTGGGGATAACTACCCTAATTTCATGATTGATTGGGTAGAAAATATGATGATCTTCAAGTAGAATGTTAGCTTTAAGGTCTGAAATGTTCCATTGAGAAGAAAATGACGTTTTCATCTCGTCCATTTTGTACAGGAACGAATGGGACCAGTATTTAGTGGTGTGAAACCTTAAAGCCCCAACCATGCCTATCAACACATCCAGTTTTGTGTCATCTGCAAGAGGGCACATAGGAATTGCTTTGGTGGTGCGTGTGTGTATCTGTCTGTGGTCAAAATGTTAACCCTAAACTGAGTAGAACATTATCTTTCCCTAGAGGTATTCAAATTGGAAGGCTGAGCTTTCAACACTCTAGCGAATGTCAGAATGCCATCATCACGGTCATGATGTTGCACCTTATATACACCAGTAAAAAAAGGGGGAGAGAAAGAAAGTAGCCTGCAAGTTGATCGGATGATGTGGGTTGATCACAAGGTCCTTACTCGTGTGGTGAATGCCCATCTCTGCTAGCTTTAAAGACACCCTTCTATATGCCGCCATATTTCATGATGTTCCATCCACCATTCTTTGTATAGTATCCTCAAAATATATGGCAATTGCAGCCAACTCTTTTTTTTCTCCCCATGTTTTGCCCCTATTTATGACAGCGTCAACTCCCTGTGAATCAGCCATGCCAAAGTGTAGCTAAATATTGATGAAAACTTTGAAATTGAAGTAAAGGAAGCAAGCATATTTGCAAATAAAGAAGTAGCGTTCATAGCAACACGGTGGAAAACTGGAGGGCACGTGATTTGTTTGGTGGTTGCTAGCTGTTGCTGTGGCAATCAGTGCACAATACTTGAAATACGGCCCTAGGATATCAACCGTCGTGCATCACTTCGCTTAATTCAATGAAGCGTGCGTGCACACTACAGAAACTCTTATTGAAACAACTATCCCCTTGGTCGAAAGAAGCTAATTTGCTAAATCAAATCAACCGATTTTAATCTTCGTCGAAATACGGGAAATGCGTACACACTACTTTCTGATTTAATCTTTGTAACGCTTCATCAAAATAAGAGATTTTGCTAGTGTGTACAGGGGCACAATAACCACTCATTGCAGGCCAGTAAACATTGGGCTAATCATTTGTTGTGTCCCAAGTCAGTTCTTACATGTACACCTGTATGAATTCTCGAGTTTTAAAATCCGACAATTTGACACACATTTTACAAAAGTTGACTATCCATTAAAACAATATTAGTTTTTTTTTAAGTTGATTCTGACGGTGCTTTTTCATGAAAATGAAAAAAATGCAAGTTTCAGTTTAGTATTCTTGATTCCAAAGCCACATTTCTTTCTAATTCTCGGCATTATTTGTGGCTCAAAGTTAGGTGTGGCCAAAATATTCTTTTACTCACTCTCTTCTCTTGACCCAGGTTTGGATATATTCCCTTTGGTGTTGTATATCCCTAGAGTCCAAAACCATAATAGAGCTTTTGCTTCAATTTAAGCAGGGGCTTTAATCAACAAACTGTTAATTAAAACTAATTTTGCCTTTCCTTTTGGTTCATTTGAACTTGGGGAAAAAACATTAGCAGTTTTGGTCCTCATGTGTCTGAGAACCATACTAACATGCCTGTAAGTAAATGGTGAAAAGCCTAGTGTCCCTGAAACGTCCAATGTCCTGACGTCCAAAGTGTCCTGACGTCCAACGTGTCGCTGAACGTCCAGTGGTTCCTGATCAGTTTTTCGAGGGATATCCCCAAAGAGGTTCTATATAGATAGAGAGGCAAACGTTACGTCCTCTTTAAATTTCATCGTCTCGCATGTTTTGCCGACCACAAGAAACAGAGTACCAACAATATAAAGCAATAGCTGCCTCCGCTTCTTCCACATACTGTGGGGCCGCTTTGCATATCCACTATCAGTAGTGATCAAATTGTGTATTGGTTTACAGGTGGCCAGGTGTATAATAGTGCCCACACTGGTCATGTGCGCCGATACCCCCTCGCTTAGGTGCTTAGGCGCGCTTCGGTGAAAAGATGTAAATCCAATTGAGGCGGTTTATTTAAATCAATACGATTGACGTGTCATTTCATTCGTTGGGTGGTCATGGGTAGGACAAATTTAACCACCCAATAGCACCCAACATCCCACTGATATTTTTTGCGTATTGTTTGTATCGACTTGACATGATGATGTGGTATACAAGCACCCAAACTTAATTAATTACCTTGCATATTCCCAATGTCAGCGCCCCGCACTGACGACTGGTTTTGAATGGGCTGCACCCCCCGTGGATATCCGCAGCCGAGAGGTATACGGTTGGTAAATATTCTGAGAACCTCACACAATCTCCTTTAAATCATAACCAATATATTAGTTACAATGCAAAACCTAGCATTGCAAAATTATCAGCATTACAGCAGTACAGTATGATTAGGACATGTTACCTGTCTTTCCAAACTAAAATTTAACATAAGAGGTTCTTGGAATACATAATCCATTATTTTAACCAAGTATTCTAAGAATGCCACTTTGGTTCAAAGCCTACGTTGATCAACAGAATCTTGGTCTCATGAAAAGTTCAGCTGCTGAATCTTGCGGAGTTTTGGGAGGTTCAAAATAGCCATCTCCCTCTGGACCTGTCATGGGATTTTCAAACAAACTGCCAATCTCCGACTGTTTGTACTTGTTAATGGGGAATTCAGCAAGCACCCAAGTTTCTAATCCTCCTGCACTCGAATTAGGTTTCACCATATTGATCTTGCCTTCCTTTGAAACCTCTTTCACTAAATGCTGAGTGCCACTAATGATTATTACTGACATCAACTATAGATGAAAAGATCCTGTTATACGTGCTGGAAAACATATTTTCAATTCAACTTTTATCCCCCTGGCTTGTGAACAGCAATATTCCATGTACTGGGGAATCCCATCTGATTTCAATGATTAAAGCATGACACCTATTTAGATACCTTAAGTAGGTGCCAGAGAACAAGAAAAGGTTTGATGGAGAATTCCCAGGGGTGGCAGATGGCGGCCATTTTGGTATATTTTCAAATCATAACTCGAGTTGTGAATGTAATAGGAAGCTAGTTTTGGTGCCAAAACTTCATGTTAAACACCTACAACTCTCTGGAAAGGATAAAGCTAGATTAGTACTGGCAGTCATTTTGTTTTTTCAAAATGGCCGCCAATTACCATGTTTATTGTACATTTTCAGCAGTAATTTTAGTGGTGAGTTTCAAAAAATTTAATGATGGTGACACAGTTTCCATTTAACTAGTCAAGATGTATATAAAGATATTTCCGATTTGGTAAGAGTAAAAAGTGATTCTTTCAATCCATCTTGTATAATTGTATTTCAAAATGGCAGCCATTATGACTTTGTTACCCCTATCTTACCAATATTTTTTGCCACCCCATGCTTATGATTTTGATACCAGTGGATAGCTATGGTTCTATTTTTTCCATTGATACCAAAGTACATATGAACAAACCTAGTATGGCATCACAATGATGTAATAAACTATGCAAGTCTGCAAAATTATCATATTCCACAAAAATAGGCGAAAATCCAATTTTTGCACTATAACGCACCGGAGGAAAGTTTACGGGGTGCCAACCCTTGGTAGATGGGAGCTAAACAAGATTACAAAAAACACTGTCACAATGTACATAGAACAACCCATAATCACACCAATGCAGAACTGTAGCGCAGTCTATTTTGTATGAGTACATTTAAAGCTTCCTGTAGGGTAGTCCATGAGTGTTGTATTAGAGCTGATGTGGAGTTCTCTATTATGGTATAAGACCTTAAAGTGACAGAGGGGAGATTTTTTTAGTATATGAATTTATCTCAAATTCACTGGATCGGTTGTAGACCACCTACCACGGAGAACGTTGGAAGTTTTCGACCTTGTTTTGACTTGCCTGCTATCGTCATCGTTCCCCATAGAAAACCATCTTTGACATTCTGTCGTGCACGACAAAACTACTAAATCCATCATCTTAGTCACCTAAAGACGGCGTATTCGGCTATTCACTTCATGTTGATCTAATACATTGTAAGCTTCCAATATGTAAAAAACCTAGGTTCGAGAAAAATTGGGGGCTCTTCTTTCTGGAAATCTCCTCATGTCTCTTTAAAACACTGCACTGTGTCTTGTTTTAATTATTTTGTATGATTCCCACACATATGATTATCAAGAAAATCTCACTATTTATCAATTCACTTTGCACGACCCATATCATACTGGCAGAATGTTTCCACAAAACAGCAAAGTGAGCATATATTTAAAATTTTTTTGAAAGTGCACTTTGGAGTTGTTTAATTGGTATGACCCGCAACAAATATGGATTTATCATGACAAGCTCACCATCAATCCACTCTTCGTAGTTATTCTTTGTTTACCATAATCATACCAATGTTAATGTGCTAAATCACGTTTGTCCCCTCCTCATTCTGCCAGATGGGACTTGGTTAGGTCCACAATTTCTTTTGAATTCACCAGACTCGATGGAACATCCATTAAGTTCTGTAACAGTTCAGTCCCATTATCCATTTGCTCTAATATGTGGCACGTCAAGACTTGCCACAATCACTTCACTCAAATTATTATTGCATCTGGAGCAGGAGGCAAATGTCATCACTGGCTTGAATAGTCATTCCACTAATCCCATCCGTAGTATTGGGCTCGCGCAACTCTGGATGATATGCATTGTACCTATCATCGCTGTAGTGGTATCCTCATGGTAGCTAGTAAAGTGGTGCTCTGGTAGGAGGCAGACCATACGATTTTGCCTGTTTCTTGCCTTGTCCTTGGGCGCATCACCAAACAAAATCCTCACATAATTGCTTTTTATGGCAGGCTAATAGTATTGCTTCAATGTTTCTGCGCACTATCGAGCTGTGGAAAAGGCATATCCCTTGTCCATCATCTGAGCCAAAATTCTTCAAGTCCTTCCAAAACATTGTGGAAAGTGTGTGAAGTAGGACTCATATCTATAGCAATATTTTCTGAAAATGGGTCCAGTATTATATACCAAAGATGCAGATTATGGGCTAATTTAACACAAAATTTCCTTCCTCGCTTAAAATTTTTTTCAACAATTTCAAAAATTTAGAAAAACAATTACTTCTAAAATCTCTAATAATACTAAAATTGCATTAAAAAAAAAAAGGTAATTTTTGTACCAGAAAGATTGAAAATTAGAATTCTTAATTAGCAACACATTTCAATGGCATTTTGTGTGAGAGGTTGGAAAAGACAGTTGAGCCCTGAACCACGAGTCCATAATCACATAACGAGTCATATCACATACAATTAGGTTTGGGGGGATCAATAGCTACTCCAGAGAAAAGCACCCTCACTTCCGAGAGAAAGCTGTATGGAGACGGATTGTGACCCACTGCGCAGCTTTCCCTTGCCCAGCAAATCCCCAGTGACATCTGCCCATGACAGTGCATGGAAAAGGGGAATAACTGCGGTCTTCTGATCATCCAGAGCATTGTTAATAGGGGCATTTTGTCTTCTTATATCCTCCTCTGCGCAAAAACATGTATCATATACCGAGTTTTGGTTAGCGCAGAATGGCTAGTAGAAAGGACTTCTGTGTATGTGAATAAATTCTTGCAGATGTGGCATCAATTTTAATTGTGTAGCATTTTAGAAACGACTGTATGGAGAATTAAGCTTTGTTGTGCTTCTGTGCGGTGATACCTAATTCAATTTCTCGATGTGTGGATTTAAAAGGCAAGAAACGGGCACAATCATACTGTCAGCGGGTCGGTCGGTCGGACAGAGGGTCGGTCGGTAGAGCTGCCTTTTACCAGCTATCTGCGAGCCCCTACCATTCAATGTTTTTGGTACAATGAGAGTGTACAAATCCACGTTACCCTGCCTGTCCCCAATACTACGGGTAGGATTGAAATGAATTCAAATTCAAACATGTGATTGACATCTTTTCTTTGCCCGCCTTTTCCCGATGCAGTAATTCATTTGGTGAGTGTGATTTGTGCCACCTTTGATTTTTCCAATAATTTGTGCCAATATGGAAAGAATTGACTATTTGTACAAACTTTGGTGGAAGCCTTCACTCGATCTGATGAATGCAAGAAGCATACGAGGGACCTAACCAACCCCTACACTGGTAAAAATGACCGGAAAAACGCGTTTTACTGGCAGTTGGGACTCACATGTGAAATAACTGTAGCAAAACGTCATTTTAACTGCTGGAGTCCCAGCGGCCAGTTAAAATTATGTTTTTAAATTGGTCCATTTTTACAGTGCAGGCAAAAAGTTGAGCCAAAAATGGAAAGGACAAAAGGGGAGAGAAAAAAAGAAAGAAAACGAGGAAAAAAGATGGGTTAATGAGGGAAAGAAAAAGAGGGAAAGAGAAGAAAGGGGAAAGACGAATGGAAGAGGTAAAAGAGACAGCAAAGTGGAAGGGGAAGGAGAGACATGAAAGAGGGAAGAAGAGAAAAAGAAATAGGAAGAAGAAAAAGGGAAGGGAGAATGTTTTTCCCTCCCCCTCCGCTCTCCATAATTTTGAACCTCAAACTGGAAAAATATGGGTCTACACTACGCCTGAAAAATCGGGAACTTCTTGAAACTTCTGACGACAATGAATACTGCGTGAAACAGAGGGTTTTAAACTGAATCAAGTGCCCCCATCTTTAACCTTGTAGGCGGACTATGAGTCTGGCGGACTATAAAATGTCTACACCTTGCACTTTAATGTATGAGTAAAATAAACCGCCTTACGTGTTTATAGCACCAGACTCTTGTAAGCCAATGAACCACAGCATTCCGGTGTAGCATAAGCCTTGATAACCCTTTTTATATTGCAATAAAGTTATACAGTGTCAAATGTGGCAGCCATTTTTAAATACAAATTATGCAAGATGGATGTGAAGAATTACTATTTACCCTCAACAAATCCAAAACAACTTTATATACACCTTGACTATTTAAATGGAGACTGTGCCCACTAAAATTAAATTTGTATGAAACTCACCACTGAATTATTGCTGAAAATGTACAAATACATGGTAATTGGGCACCCATTTTTGAAAAACAAAATGGCTGCCAGTCTTATTGTTCATTTTCTAATCGAGCTTTATCCTTTCCAGCTTGTGGGTGTTTAACATCCAATTTCGGGCACCAAAATTAGCTTCCTAGCACATTCCCAACTCGAGTATTATTGGGAAAATATACCAAATTTGAATAAAAAATTTTTGAAAATTAAGAAAATGGCGCCAATCTGCCACCCGCTGTGAATCTCCATCAAAACTTTTCCTGTTCTCTGGGACCTACTTAAAGTGTCTAAATAGGTGTGATGCTTTAATCATTGAAATCCCCGTGACTTCATATCAAACCACAGTCCCCCTAACTAAGAGGGGGATTTTGCGTTAGAGTGCATGTCCGTATGTATGTGTGTTTGTTTTAATTTTTTAAAGTGTTTTTACTTTTTAAAATAGTCTGAATTTTGTATATGCTTCTTTTTTTAAGTCCGATTTATACACCATACTTGGGTTCAGTGCAATAGGGGTTCCTTCAATGTTTAAATGATGTCAAAGTTCATGGACCAAGGTCAAAGTCATCCTGAGTCATGTTCCCGACTGCCATCTTGCCAGGTGAATGACGCCAGTTTACTTGGCAGTATTTTTGTGAAGAGAGTTGTCTGTAACCTTTGTCAACTGAATCACCATGCACTTGTACACTTGCAAAAGAACTGTTTTTCTCTGATTGGTGTCTTCAGTCAGTTGACCTTTGCCTAGGCAATTGCAGTAGTTTTGGGGGTTTCATTTATATTCCACATCAGTTGCTTGTTATGCCCTCGAATGTATGATGTTGTGTCACAGCCGTTATTGCATGGAATGCCGCAGCAAAGTCAAAACTTCAGATGACATACTCCCATATCTTGTGAATGGGTATAAATCTTCGCATCTGAGATGTTCCGGCCATCATCCACAGATTCTTGCACGCATCTTGTCAAAATGGTAAACAACATGAGGAAGACATCAGTGTCTCTGACTGATGAAACTACTAGACTCACACGAGCTGAGCACACAATCTCCTTTCAGCAGGGTGACATCAGTCAATGGATTTGTCCCGATTGCGCCACCCTTTCATCTTCAAGGCCCCCTGCTACAACCCTCTTCAGTGTTGTGTGGAATACCTTGTCTGATAGTCTCATTGGAGAGGAACAGTGACAAGTCAGAATTATTTTCAGACATAGCCAGAAAGTTGTTCCAGTTCTTAGGGAGAGGCACAAAGTGACCCTCAATCACTCATTTAATTAAACAGCATAATAATAATAATAAATATACAGTGAGAAAACTGTATAGGGTCATTCCATGCCAATTCAACAAATCGAGTACACCATCACCTCATGGATTTCTTTCCTTTTTGGTGTATTGAAAGATATTCATGAGAAACTAAAATCCTGAAAATTTGAGCTCTGTACCTCTTTTTGTTTTCACGCTACAGCAATTTTAATTTAAGTATGGTCCGAGTGGTTTTTGAGCCATTTTTGACCCCCTGTTATTTTTAATTGGGGCAAGGTGCATTTTTTCTGTTCACATATTTGCAATCTGCAGCAAAAGGTTATCCAGAATGCCAAGTTTGAAGGATCTGAGGGGTGTAGTTCTTTACTTATGACCCTCTGAATATTGAATTTCACACCGGCACATGTTTTTGAGGTGACCCCCTCAAATTTAAAATTGTTGTAGCGTGAAAACGAAAAGAGGTACAGAGCTCAAATTTTCAGGATTTTAGTTTCTCATGAATATCATTCAATACACCAAAAAGAAAAGAAATCCATGAGGTGATGGTGTACTCGATTTGTTGAATTGGCATGGAATGACCCTAATATAGCAAGTGTAGGCCAGACAACTGCTAGCCAGATGACCGATGAATACTCTTCTCAAATTGAGATGGTGTGGCCTAGTACCCATGCATGTTACCTGGTAGCAAATGTTGAACACAGATTATAAAATATGGCCATTTGTTTGTTATGTAGTTTTACCAGTAATCTTTATCATTAAATTCCTTATTTATTTCTAACATTAAATCAATACATACGGCATTAGAAAGGAAGTGCTCACACGATATCATAGTAATCTTTGTCCCTCTCATTTACATTCAATGCAATAATGGATGCTGCCAGTCCTGCAGTAAATAATGGGTGGAGTTCCATTTGTGGTCGGCTCCATAGTTTAACATGTTTTAAGTTCTATCCTCAGCACTAAATAAAGTTAAATTTAGGATTTTTTCCTAATTATGACTCACAAGTATGATCCAGTCTGTGTCCTTTTTTTACCTTAACCTTTATAGCATTTCGGTCTTTTACCTTATTAGTTAAAAAGCAAGAAAAGTTTAAGTAGGCATTCGGACTGTTTTTGCCTTCTTGTTTTGTAAATATGCCTGGCAACACTTGGTGTAGTTAATATGTTGCAGTAAAAACATATTGCACTTTCTTCTTTTTTCCTTTTTGTCCAACTTCTCTCTATTTTTGACTTGTGCTCTTGACCCTGTCGTTGGTCTTTCTTCTTTGTTTGCCATTACCTTTGATCATCACACTTTGAACCTAAATGAGGACAATTACAATCACATCCAATCATTGCAATGGTTCTCTTTGATCGCAAATGCAATGAACAACATTTATGTTTAGTGATAAAAGGGCGAAAAAGGTCCACTCCCCCCCAAATTACTATTTAGGGGTTAGGCACCCCCCAATTCCACTAAATGGGAAAGAGGTCAACTTTTTGCTGAATATTTTGGATAAAAAGGGGCCAAACATTTAAGAAATTTTTGACAAAGCCACTCACAAATTTTAAGGAAATTTTGACAAAGTCCACTTTTGGTGATATGTTCAAAAGTACAAAAAGGACCATTTTAGGGGGGTTAGGTCCACGTTTACCAAAAAAAGTCAAACTTTTTCAAAGTCCGCACCCCCTCCCCAAGAAATCCTGCGTACGGCCCGTTAGTGGGGCATTTTGTGATATCTGGGTTTATCTGATATACATTGGGTGCACTTGAATAATACCACATGTGTTGTTATATGATTATGAAGATACAGCATGTTACACCTAAAGAGTGTATTTTGTACAAAAAATACTTTCAAAAGTACAGATTTTTATTGAGATTTTAAAAATTATTAAAAAGACACCCCAAATGTAAAACCTTTAGCAGAGATATATTTGTTACGGGTGTTTTCCGTGGGTTAATATAAAAATAAACTATGACCACATGCTCAAAGTAAACGTGGAGGCGTTTTTTCGCTTTGTTGCACTACAGGTTAGGGTCAAAGTTGGTACAAAAATTCAATGGTCTTGAGATGGGAAATGCTGTTTTGAATGCTTATTTTTGTCTGCTGCCTTACTTAAGTTTCCATAGTTGTTGAAAAAGTGCTGGTGCAATCAAGGACCTGACCTGTATAAAGAGAGAGAGAGGTGACATGTCAGTCCGTGCTTGATGCTGGCTCAGGTGAGCAGGGCCAGGATTTGTTAATTGACATTATAAATCAAAATCCCCCGTTACCCTACTTTCTATGGTAGCCGATGCAATGGTAAGCGATGTACAACATGCCCAAGTTCAATCCCAAAAGCCTTGCAGTTAAATAAAACTCAAATCAATAGTACAAGCAAGTGCAGGGTGGAGCTAGATAAATAATGTAAATAACTGAAGTAAAACACTTGCAAAAGTTAATTCTGGTCCAAATGCATAACATAAATCTTAAAACACAATTTACGCAATACACTATTTGGAATTACAGATAACAAAGGAACTAACATACTTGGTAATTCAACAGCCAATGATCATGATTAATTAGCTCTTAACTTGGAGATGGCTTGCAATTAATAATCACAGCAAGCACAGTTTCAATCCTATGCACATGTTCACTTGCCTTGTGTGCTGAAACAACGCACTGTCTCTGCCACAGCTTCTGTTTAAAATCCGTAATTTATAGTACTCGCACATTTCTGCTAGCACCTAACTCCTACTGTTAAAGAACTGTGTGAGTTTTTAACAGCCTGTTAATCCACGCTACAACAAAAGTAGTTAAATTTGCAATCTGTATTATAGCAATACACTGTGCTTTGACCAATAATGGAATGATTTTAAACGCTAAGCGCAAATTAAAATATACAAGTAGGAATTATCAACATGACTCTATGACATTTTGATCATGCCAAATTGATGGAATAAATAAATTATCGAAAAATTAAAATATTCCCATGGCATAAGTCTAAAGGTTTTGGCCTAATGACAAGTTAGCACAAATTTATTTGGCCATATTTTTAGGCCTATAATCTTGGAGCAAAATTTGGTTTAGACAATTTATCAGTAAAATTACATTGCTAATGAAATTTTGGCTTCCTAAGTCCCAATGCCTCAAGGCAAGGTGTCACAAGAGTGCAAAGCAAACATATAAACAAATAGTAACTCCACAGATAAATTAATAATTGCTTCGCCAGTGGGTTTGATTACCCAGCTGTCTCAAGTGGTTCCTAATACCACTCCAATTTGCCACTCTTTGTCTAAAGCATAAACAATTTTGGGCTGGAGCCCCGCATGTCTCGTGCTCACTCATGTGAAGGCCTCGTTTTTAGCTTCTGAATTTTGGTTGACCTGAAGCAAATAAAATAGTGAACTTAAAAGCTATATTTCTTAAGTAATTGATTGTTAGTTAAATAGGTATGATCCTTATATTCCTGATAGAATAACAGGATGCATAATAACTGTCACATGCTTTCCAACCGTCTGTTACTCGGTTGAAATTGCCCCGAATGACATCGAGCGTTCAAACCAATTCTATCTATATAAGTATCATAAAATACGAGGTTGATCGGCATGTATAATAAAATTTACATAATTTTGTGCACTAGGGAACATAAATTATTTTGGTAACCAATAAAGAACTAGATATAACAAACAAGTGAACTTACACATAATTAATATTAAGTTTGGAAAAGTTTTGGACATTAAACATAAAGCACAGAAAATGTAAAAGCAGACACTAATTACTTGTGACTTCCGCGAAGAGCCACAGGTGTTTTGAACAAAATAGTAGTCACATGCAGATCCAATGTGTTAGTACAGTAATACAAAATAATATAATACTAATAATATACTAGGCATCGATGTGCTTAGAAAGCACGAGTAGATCATGCGGTGATACTTGCACTGTCCATGTGACCTTTGACCCCAATCTTGTACACATTTAAGGGTTGGGTCAGCAACTGTCCATGTGACCAAGTCCGGTGGATTATAGCATTGATATCTGGTGTGCAGTATTTCCATATTTTCAAAGAATGCCCTTTAATCGGCCCAGGTGACCTATGACACAAATCTGTGCGACCCCTATGGGCCTTAGGTCAGTAGTTCTGCTGAACAAGTATGGTGATTATAGCAAATTGATTGGGGCAGAAACAGCCAAAAGGAGGGTAAGAGAGACTTGACCTGTCGTGGCCCCTACGTGACCTTTGACCCCAATCTGTAAACACTCATATGGGCCTTGGGTCGGTGGTTCTTTTGACAAGTATAGTGATTATAGCAATTGATTTGTGGCAGAAACGCAAAAGGAGGGTTAAGAGCGGACTGACCTTTAATGACCCTGTGTGACATTGACCCCATCTGTACAAACACCTGTGTGGCACTGGGGCAGGGGTTATTCTGAGATAGTCTGGTCAAGATCACGATTACTGTGTAACACTAGTAGCATTTTGAAATATTAGAGGGATTAGAGAGATGCCCCTTTTTGGCCCCTAAATGACTTGGATTCAAAATCTGTGAACAAGCATATGGCAGGCATTGGTAATCATGTGACCGAAAACATGGCATCGAAGGCAACATGCGAAACGTGGGAGAAGTAGGGAAAAGGGTGTTAGCGCGACAAGGACCGCTATGGACCCTAACGTGACCCCTATGGTAAAACTGTGTACACCCCTATAGAACTTAGGTCAGGGGTCTTGTGACTAATTATCGTTGCTCTGAGCAAGCGTATGGCACTAGTCGCATTTTGAGCAAGGTACAAAGAAAGAGAAAGAAGAAATCGAGCGAAGAAATATATCATGCGTTGCACGCCATGATATCAAACATAAAATATCAGGCAACAAAGGGTGTTAAAACTTTAACATAAGTCACACACTGTGTAGCCTAAGAAAATCAACTTAAATCAGACCTCAAAATGCCAAGAAGTGATTGAGGATCAGTTCCAAATGTATATGTAAAAATATTCCAATATCTTGAGATCTAAATCAATATTAATGTCCTAAAATGTTAACAGGTTTGGGTTGTGGACCTAAAGTGTTAAATATATAAGATGATATGCAACCTAAGAACAAAGGAACATGTGATAAAAACTTAATTAAGTCAAAAAAATATTTGGATTTCAATTCCATCAAAATTAAACAATCACATTGCAAAAGATTATTTTGTGTGGGCTATGAAATTTTGGTAAAAAATGGTGTATGACAGAAATTAAGTAAGTTCATAAAAAGTATGACATACCTATATAAGGAGAGAGAGAACGGTGACAGGTCATCATGTGATGCTGGCTTGATAGGTGAGAATGCACTAAGTAAGGACAGGGTCACCAGAATCTAGTGTGCGAGGGAGGATGTGCATGAGGATGTTTATGTTATGAGGAGGTGAAGAAGGGTGGACTATTTTGAGAGGAAGGCATACTATTTGAGGAGCAAGGGCATCTGTAACAGCAGGAAGATTATTTGATGTGAGGCTGGGGTGGCTGGTAATTGAGTTACACATATTTTATGTATTGGTATTAGAGTCTCGTAGTCTAACTTCAATAGGTTGCATTTTAGTCACTGCCAGGTTCAAAAGCGTCAGGGACTGATCCAATTGTTCACCTATTTTATCTGAAAAAAGTAATGATAAATATGGGTAGTATTCATTCCTACCTTTGCAGGGTATGTAAAGTGGCACTGACAATGGTTTTTTTTTTTTTTTAACAAATTTCTTCCAATTTGCTGTCAAATGACAGTCAAGGAAATTGGAAGAATACATAATATATTTTATGTATCAAACCATAAAATGTCTTGATAATTAGGCTAAAGACATCCATTCGGTTTTAGCCTAATTGTGTGCTGTTGAACTTTTAGGAACAATATGTTTAAACATGAAGGTCACAGACTCCTACTCATAAAGTTGATAATTAAAGCAACAAATGTCAAAGGCATGTCAGATTTTTTTAAAGTGATTTTGTGAATATTTACCCGTACATGTTTTATCACCAAAAAAAAAATGGTTGAAATTGGATGACCTCCATTTTTCTTCCACCATTTTCTCATTAGTGCCTGGTTTTCAGTGCATGCCTTCTTAACCGCTCGAAGAAAAAGCTTGATCTTTCTGAGAAGTATTTTGGAAGATGCTCTTTTATGAGAATGTTTTTGTCTTTGCCTCACAAGTTTGGGTGATGAGAGATGGGTACAGATGTTTTTCTGTCCACAAAATCTTTGTGATTGCTGAAAAGAAGAAAACAGCTATTTTACATATTATAAACTTGTGATAGATTTATCCAAGAATAACGCAAACTTTATAAATCAATTGGTGGGATTATCGTTCTAATATCACACCGTAGGAAGCATTGAAAGTGTATTTAACTTATCTCAAGTGTTCAAGAATCATCCAAATGTACACATGGGACTCCTGGGATGGTACTAGTGCTCACATTAACTTTAAATATAAACAGTGTGCCACTTCATGACATCTGCCATTTCAATTCCCTTTTTACCTCATTTAGTGGACGTACTCTTTGTTTGGTGAACTCTGGAACCAGGCAAATACAATTCTGCCCACTTCTGTCATAGTTCTGTTTATGCCTGAATGTGCTCCATTCTGTACAAGTTAAAAAACATCCGTAAAAATATGGTAAACTACTGCAGAGTTGGACGAAGTATTTTACAGTAAATAACTTACTGTGAAAAGATGTTGTTAAACGTATATTACATACTGGCGATAACGGAAATCTGGTAAAAAAAACAGTAACTTAATGGCAGTTTGGACCAAGTAATTGTATCGTAAAATAACTGTTGACTGTAAAAATACGTTTTACAATCGTAGATTATTCTGGAACTAACGCAAATCTGTAAAAAATAACTGACTGGCAGTTTTCGGATGCCAATTGCCTACCGTAAAAAAATAACTTTTTTGTAAAAAGGTTCTAACGTATATTTACTTAGGAGCAAAATGAATCTGTAAAAAAAAACGGTAACTTACTGGCGTTTCGGATGCCAATAGCCTCCGTTAAATCATTTTTGACTGTGAAATAACGTTTCAAAACGTATATTGACTTATTGGAGCCAACAGGAATCTGTAAAAAACGGTTACTGGCAGCTTTGGATGCCAATAGCCTACCGTAAAATAAGCTTGGACGTGAAATAAGGTTTCACAAGTTTATTTACTTTAACGGAGCTAGAACATGAATCTGTAAAAAACGGCAGTTAGGATGCCGATAAGCCTACTGTAAAATAACCTTGAATAAACACTAAATGACCTGGCCTCATTATGAATACACCAATTGACCCCTCAAGTTGTGTGAGCAATGTTGGTGATATGCCATCAATTTCATCAATAGAAAGTTTTTTTCAACAAGACTCGAATGACCAAGATGACTTGACCTATACCTGATAACTTCCACCCAAGGGGCCATGTGGTCCCAGGTTGGTTTTAAGAAAAGGACAGTTTAAATGGGAGTTCATTTAACAACTTTTACAAGCTTTGTCCCACCACACATAATAACACATCCCAACCCACTGTGACCCTGCACCCAAAAAACGGGCGTAAAATCGGGCCGTTCACTTTTGCAGATTAGACCGAGCAAACTCCCCCAAATAAGCTCAAATTGATATATTGCAGGTCCTATTGCTGCTTAATTAAGTGTAAGAAAATCAATGAGTGAGAAATGCTTGTTCTTATTGGTGAATTCGTATTGTTGTTCAATTGACCCTATCTCAAATTTGCTGTTGTGACTTTACAGCCCATTTGTGGTGTAGGGTCACATATATCCAAACAGAATTAGTGACTGGTTAGTGTCCCCAAGAACATAGTTCAGACAACACAAAAATGTTAAAATGTTTTATAACCTTTACTGGCCCTGAAAATAAAAGGTATCTGTCAAAACACAGAACCATTAAACATTGAATAAAACTCGCATAAAATGCACAAGCAGACAACCCCTATAGGAAATAATCCTAGGATATATCTACACACGCCAGGCAGAGTGCATTATATTTCCAGTGTACATGTATGCGAGAGTTTCACGTATATAAGACAATAGGTATTTGAAAATTCATAATTTGAATGTCAGAATGGTGCTTTCACATCCAACTTTAAGCATCCCAGTAAGCAATCATGTAACTTTTAATGAAAATATCACTTTTTTTTTTATCTATATTCAATATTTTCATGGTTTCATATTTTTGGTAAAATTTTAGTGACAGATAATAAGTGTTAATTATTGTAAATACTCAAATGTAATCCCCATTATTTTCAGGGAGTACGAGTTATGCTCAAGGACAACTTTGAATAAATGCATTCAACTCTTATCTTAACTGCAAAGTTTTATTGCTCAAAAAGGAATGTTCAAATCTTCAATACCAATACTCAGTATAACAGATATGGGGGAACATAAGGCAAAAAAAAATAATCAGAAGGAAAAAGCTACGGGTATGCGCCATTTTTTGATTGTCATAAAAGCTTATGCGAAATGCACAAATGGTCAAATGTTTGACTTTTCTGTTACCATCAACAAAATCTGGGAGCTGTACATACATAAATTCAGATAAAATGTCTGATTTTTTCATCAATACAGAGCTTTCAGTCAAACCACTTGAAGCTATAGGCCTAGTTAGTAGACAAGCATGTGCCCTTGCCAATGGTGCAAAATCATTTTTAGATTGATTTGTCAAATCACGGCTACACTGAATCTCACCTCGAGTTTTGGAGTGACGTCATGAAACGGCTCTGCCTTTGTGCTAGCGTTTCGACAGCGCCACCTTTTCTCGCGTGCATATTATGCTGCGTTTCCTATGCAACCGACGCGCGCGTTTCACATTGCGCAACCTAAAACACATATGACGTCACACCCAAACTTGAGGTGAGATGCAGCTCAGTATATAGTCCCTTTAATGACAGTGACAAATTAATTTTTAAGTTTTTGTACATGTTGACCCCATTTGTCCCCTAGGTGACCTGACCTCATTGGTCAATTGCAGTAATAAAAATGAGATGTTAATTATTCTTACATAATGGCCTTATTTGTCCCCTACATGACCTTTAACTTCAAGGTCATTGATGTCAATAATAGTCCCCCATCTATAAATCATGTTACCAAGTGTGGTTGAAATTGAAGTTATACTTATAAAATGGCAGCTGTTTTATGAAACTTTAATCAAAATCACTGGATATATTCTACCATAGTGTATGTATAGCTTTTGCAAAGATTCTTGTAAACAAATTTGGGTGAATCAAACTTAATCAGATTCTTAAAAAAATGTTTGTTTAAATTACAGGAAAGATTGGGCGAGAAACAATTAACAGCAACCTCTCTTCCAGATAGGTTAAAAAACTCAAAAATAAAAATTTACAAATTTTTGAGTATATCACCTTGCAAACCTTTACCTTAAGGTTCTCAGATGTTTAACCAACATATTATTTAAAAAGATACAGTGGGCTTTTCTTACCAATGCAACTGTAACTAGATTGAGAATTAAAACTAATTCTTGTATAACTTATGTTTAGCAATCTCCTTATGACAAGTTCCATAAAGGGTTTTTTGACATTTATGAAATGTCTATTTACACAAACGCATGTACAAAGTTTGTTTATAGATGCTGATAATTTCCTCTTCAACTATAAAATCATTTTCTGGAAGTAGGAGTCATCAAAAGGCATGATAAACTGCATGCTTTATAACTTCTTGTCTAACTGAAAATAATAACACTAAATAAACTGTTACAAACATCACCACAGAATCACATTTGTGATTTTAATTTCTCTACTGGAAACACTGATTTCACATAGAGCCCAAACATGTTATGCTTGGAACCAGACATTCTTTCCAATAAAATAGCCATGTGTAATTACACATGTATATGCAAATAGCCCATCTGAAATGACAAATTATGACTCAATGTAGAATAAGGCAAAAGGCAACAAATAAGATACAAATAAACTTATAAAGGTGCTACAACTTTAAATAATAACTTGGTCAAGTACAAACGTTCTTGGAGTAACTATATGCTGGATGTAGCCTTTCCTGGACCTATAATCACAGCTGTTTGACCCCATGCAAATTGTCTCTTTTATTTTTTAGAGCAATTTAAAGCAATGGCGACACAACTTTTGACAACTGATATAAGTAGGGACATGCAAGAGCTATTATTTCTGCGAAAATCAAAAAATCCATCGCGGAAATCTTGCCATATAGGCCTACAAAGGTCATAATTTGTATGTTATAGCGCCCTCTATATGCCTATTTCCCATAGAAAGACGTGTAAAACTAGATTTTTATGAAAAATCATATTTGCCCGCATGAAATTTCATCAAATTTACACAGAATGTAGTAAGTGGCATAAATACTCCAAATTAGTTGTCAAGAGTGTGTCGCCGTTGATCTATATTTTGGTTTTTATTTAATTCTAGTTTTGTCATAATAAATGAGACTCTCAAACAGCTGTGTAATGCCCATTCATTTTCAAAGTTGCTTATCTCCCCTGCAAGTTTCAGTACAGCTGGGTTGACCGAGGATTCTTCCTTTTGTCGCTTGGACGCACTGTCAGGATTGATTCCAGGGAAGACCCTGCATCTGATGTAGTGACTGTCCATCGCCTGGTTGATCCTTGATTTTCATGGAAAGCAGTGATTCCAGTTTTATGTGATGCTGCATCTGCATTGATTGTACGGCAAGAGTTCCATATTCACCCCCTTCAAAGTTCTACATGTAACCAATTCTTTTTTATTTTTGGCCTTAGGGCTAGCGTTATTGGTTAGTGTTGGGCCATGAATAGAAATAATTTGTTTCCTGTAGAATTTTGAAGAGGGTTACATATGGAACTCTTTCCGATTGTACTCTCTAGTGCTGATCCACTGGCTTTCTGGCAGTTGAATTTGAAGACAACCTCACAGATAAACCTCATTCAAGTTGTCTTATGCCAGGATGGGTGGCATCCAGGGTGTTTCCATAAGGTGACACCCTTTTCTGACATACTTTTCTGACACCCTATGAATTCGGAAACCTTACAGAATAAAACCACATAAATCGTGTGGTTTATTCCGTTAAGGTCCGTTGTTGTTAAGGTTTGGAATTCATAGGGTGTCAGAAAAGTATGTCAGAAAAGGGTGTCACCTTATGGAAACACCCTGGCATCCATGTTCAAGATAATACAGGCACATGTAGCGTGAATAGTTGGGATGGAATGCAGCAAAGAAAATGTCTATTTTTTCTTCTTTAGTCAATGTTTTCCATTTCTTGGTGAAGTGACTAAGCCAGCTTGAATAGTCTTTAAATCTGGGTTCCTTTTGGAATTCTGATTGTTTTCAAGCACAAAATATGCAAGGATTTCTGGGAACCCTTTCTAGCATTTTGTGCAGTGGCGTAAATTTCTTTTTGACATTGGGGGGATGGGGTTGACGAAAATTTATGAATGAAACAGGGTTTGCTGAAAAGATCCATTACTAGCACATGTGCGCGCGAAGCGCGCTAAAAATTTTTTTTTTTTTTTTTTTTTTTTTTTCTGAAATCTGCAGAGTATATGCTCTCAGAATATATGTACTTATATAGGGGTAAAATGTACAGTTTAAACATTATAGCATCAAACCTGTAAAATCATGTAGTTTGCCTAAAAATGCACATGCAATGCAATTGGGTCCGAACTTAAAAAACATGACCTTAGTCAATGTTTTCCATTTCTTGGTGAAGTGGCTAAGCCAGCTTGAATAGTCTTTAAATCTGTGTTGCTTTTGCAATTCTGATTGTTTTCAAGCACAAAATATGCAAGGATTTCTGGGAACCTTTTCTAGCATTTTTGCCCTTTACGGTTGTAAGTTTTTTTTTTTTTTTTTTTTCGCGAAGCGTGCGGAAATTTACCAATTTTTAAGCTATTATGGTAAAATATGAGGTTATTTTGGTCAAAAACACATGAACAGGCATCAACATTGGGGGGGGGATGATACCATTGACCATCCCCCCTCATCAAAATATTGGGGGGATATATCCCCCCCATCCCCCCGGGATTTACGCCTATGATTTTGTGCCCTTTATGGTTGTAAGGCTGTCTGCATCCGTTGCTCTTCAACTGTTGCCTCTTTCTCTTTACATAAGCTGAAACTGTCCCTCCAGTTCTGTAAAGTGTTCTTGTGAAGATCAACCACACTTGTTGTAGTTGCTGCTAAACTGCTATCTTCATGGAAAGCAGTGATTCCAGTTTTATGTGATGCTGCATCTGCACTGATTGTACTCTCTAGTGCTGATCCACTGGCTTTCTGGCAGATGAATTTGAAGACACCTCACAGATAAACCTCATTCAAGTTGTCTTATGCCAGGATGGGTGGCATCCATGTTGAACAGCAGAAGGTTATACAGGCACATGTAGTGTGAATAGTTGGGATGGCATGCAGCAAAGAAAATGTCTATCTTTTCTTCTTTAGTCAATGTTTTCCATTTCTTGGTGAAGTGACTAAGCCAGCTTGAATAGTCTTTAAATCTGTGTTGCTTTTGCAATTCTGATTGTTTTCAGCACAAAATATGCAAGGATTTCTGGGAACCTTTTCTAGCATTTTTGCCCTTTACGGTTGTAAGGCCGTCTGCATCTCTTGCTCTTCAACATAAGCTGAAGCTGTTCCTCCAGTTCTGTAAAGTGTTTCTTGTGAAGATCAACCACACTTGTTGTAGTTGCTGCTAAACTGCTATCTTCATGGGTATATTCATCCTTATTTCTGCTTTTGCACTGATGCTGTTTATCACATATTCATATTTCAGATTGTGATGCTTTCCTTTGACAGCCTGTCTCCTAATGGCTGGAATATTCTTTTGTTGACCTATGGGGTGCTTTTGCAGGAGGTCAATAGGTTAACTTGGCCAGACCTACCTCAAGAACAACCCAAGCATGCAGGGAACACAAAGGAATCACCTGTAAAACCAGGTGCATGTATTGTATTCTTTGCATGCTTGGATGATCTGGAAGGCAAGGAAAAGTACATTCAATATAATTACTATTTACCCGCTGTGAAGGACCATATACCATTGGTCTGTCACCAATGTATTTCTTCATAGATACACCCTTTATTGTACCAGGCAATGTTTTGCTTACTCTACTGCAATTGGATTTGATTAAATCTGCCAAGTCTGCTTGTTTCATTTTCCTGATGGACTTGGAAAGACACCCACACATAATTATATACACTTGCTGAAGATTTTAACTCCATCACATCTTTGGTCATTCCGAGTGAGTCCTGAATTCTTAACTATCTCTTTGTTTGGATTTTTTACCATCACTCGGAGGCTGGGACAGGTTCGGCCACTGGGGATGTCTGTTGAGTTTGGATCGGGTAAGCCATCCTCGCACATATCGCTGGATTAGAACATCCGCTACATGTCTTTTGACCAGATCCAGTAATTTTTCGGATGCCTCCTTGGCATTTGGTCCTGTCAATTCATATGTAATTGAGTGTGACATGACCTTCCACATGTTTCTAAATATGACATAGTAAAATATGACAGCCTTGTCCTTGTCCCCCTTGCTTTTAGTTGTATGTTGGAAGTAATATCGGTTGTGTTGGTAGTTTGTACGTTTTCCTCCTTCTGCCTGATACCTGCTTAAAGGGAATGGTAATTGTGGTAAATTCTCCCTTTCGTGACGATGCCAGCAGCCATCTTCTATTGCTAACTCGTCGCAAAAGCCGAAGTAGTTGCAAATGTCTGGGGGTATGTGGCATTCAGATTCTAGCCATCCTCACTTGATTTAGCTATCAGTTTCTGAACTGTTTATAAATGAGCCTCAATGTTTTCCAGGAAAATGCACATTTCCCAGTGGCAACTTATTAAAGGGTCATTTCGTGATCCCACAGTCTCGTCCGCCAGACTAAAAGGTGAGCTTTATATTATTCGAACCACACTCGGCATGGATCCTTGTCTTTTTCTCCATGTATTTCTTATAGGTAGTTACCTTCTGTTTTTTCTTCGCGCTGTCAGTCAGTCAATGTAGGTGAATGGCCTATTTTCCATATCCCCTTTCCCTATCTCGACTTTCTCATGTACCTCAGACGATTCCATAAATACCCTTTTCCATTCTGGACTTGCCACCTTGAAATGTTGTAATACTTGGCATAATTACACTATACCCTTTGCTCCTGCTTTGTATCATGTGCTTTATTCTGTTAACGTAATAAGCACATGACACGGTGTGTGCAAAGGGTAATATGTAGTAATACCAAATACTTGTAAGGTTGTCATAACTTCCATAAATGTGTAGTTCTTTCTTGAAAGACCTGCAACAAAATAGCTTAGCTGTGAGAGGAACAGGTAAAGGACTTGTAGGGTGCTGCTTCCAATCTCTCCTGATGAAATGATTGCCATCCTCTTTTTCTTTAATAGGTGACTTCTAAACCCGGGGAGTGGGGTCTCAACTTTTTTGGTAGGTATGTGCCACCCAGATTTCCAAAATTGAGGCTCTGGAGCTGATATGAGGCCTAAAAAATTGGGTCTCCTTAAATAGGTTTCCAAAAATTTCGGAAAATAAGCTGCAATTTTTCTGAATTTCCAGCTACTTTTTGAGGTGTTTAGAAAAAAAAATTGGTAGAATATGGCTCTAAAAATTAGGGTCTCTGGAACTGAAATGGTCTTAAAAATGGGGCCTCCGGAGTCCCCTCCACTTATCCACTAACGTGTGTAAAAGACCTTGCCCACTTAAGTGCTTTAATAATGTAATCCAAAAATATTCCCAAAGTGCTTTTTCTGGGGGCACCACTCTAGGAGGGGCAATTTTTTACCGAAAACATTAGGAATGTCCTATTTAAATGATTTGAGTGCCTAATTATACAATTTCTCATGCCTGAAAATATATAATTATAGGCACTCAAATTATTTAAATAACACATCCTAAACTTTTAGATAAAAACACCCCTTTCGGGAGGGGACCCGGGAAAAAACACTTTGGGCACATTTTTTCAAAAATCGGTCTTCGCCATCGTATTCAGCGGGAAAAATCGTTTCAAAATCAATTTTCAATATAATGGGCAACATTTCCCACTTGTGCCTGATTGTAAGATCGACTAATGGATAGACCTACATGTTGATATTTTATGTTTCCTTGGCCTCTATATCCCTATAAACAGATATTAACAGTGGCGTAGGGGGGAGTGCATGGGAGAATCCTCCTCAGCCTTGTTCCCCTCTACTCCCCAAGAGATGACAAAATAAAGAAATACAAATGTATAGCGAGTGATAGCACCTTGTCTTCCCCTTCCCCCGCAACAGAAATGTCTGATTACATCACTAGTTAAAATTAACTTTATTGATTATATAATCATGACTTCTCAATATTTAATGGGATATTGTTGGCATTTTCTTTATTATATTAAGGTCAATGTCGAGCTTATTTTCATTCAATCATCGTGCCTCTCTTTGTATTTGCTTGCTTTGATTTCATATTAATTCGGACTATAAGTATGTACGAATTTGATTGTACTCCTTTACTTGACTGTCTGTGCTGTTGTTTTGAACACCTTTGCCACATCCGGCTAATGACAAATAGGCGAGTTGTCTGAGGTTATCTTTGTTGTTGGTTAGAAAAACTTTGAACTGATCTGGTGAAAAGTGGTTGAAGCTTAAATCCATCTTTTGCAAAGGGTAATTAAATATGAGATTGATAAGGTCTTTGCCAGACATACAATTTCTTAATGAAATTGCTGTTAGGTTGTTGGTGCAGTTTGCGACATAGGCTGATAATCCGGCAAACGACAGTAGTTTACGTAAAAGATAATGGCCGAGTTTTACGACATTCGTGGAAAATAAAATACGGCTGAGGCGTAGCCGAAGCCGTGTTTTACTTTCCACGAATGTCGTGAAAAACGAGGCCATTATCTTACTTACGCACACCTCGGGTGTTACCCCTTGTTTGTGAGTCTTCAAGCCTTGGTCGATTACTAAACTTTGTTTTTCTTTTACGAATTGTAGTTAAATACAATAGCGCCCCAAACAAAGAAGAAACTATTGAAGAAACTGTTTCTTATTACAATGTCAATAAACAAACTGCATGGAGATGAATGCATAAGAAAGAGTGGGTCAGGTCCCTCCTCCAGACCTGTGCCACCGCTCTTGCCACACTTTCCTTTTTCGACGATCTGTGCTTAATCAAGAATGGATTTTGCAATGGCAAATCCTGCAAGAGTTGAACTTTCATAACTGTTGACCCATGTTACATATCCTGAAATTAAAAAACTAATATTAGCAAATTACAATTTTAATGTTCATGATAACTTCTTTAAACTTAATCTAACAGGCCTTCATGTCTGAAAATTGCAATGGGTTCACTCTTCTTTTGAGAGAGCCCATTTGAATTCTGTTGGATGTCCCCCCTCCAAATTAATTTAGTTGGTATCAAGAACTGATGGTGGATTGGCTTTACCCTATTTTCAGTGCATCAAGGTGAATGCAGTTGCTATATGGGTTTGGCCGTTTAGTGACCCAATGGTCCCTAGTGACCTGATGAATTCATAACAGACTTCGTATCTGATAAACTGCAGAATTAGTATACCTTTGCTATATTGTCACAGCACAAAACTGTGGTGGAGTTGTAAACCACTACACCCAAGCAACGCCACGCAAATCTTCAAACCAGCACAATGTGTTCAGTACGTAACAAATATAAACTGCAATATTCAAGTTTTGTGACAATTAAATCTAGTCCATATTTCACGCGATGAATCTCAGTTCATCTTGCATTTTGCTGAGTTTATACAATCCATTCTCAGATATACTTAAATGATGATAAACTCTCGAGTTCCATGTGTTAACTCCATGGTTGACTATTGTTTTCAACTGTTTTTAAGCACCCTGCTAGTTGTGTGTTTGTTTACCTTTGCATGTCAACATTGTCATCGTGCACACAATGCCAATTAGGCGGGGTGACGTTCCAGAAATTGAAGCCCAACGTGTCACAAAATTGATGCATGTGCATATGACTGAAATTGCTATTTAACTGTCGTAGAATCTATTCGTCATGAAATCAAAGCTCCCTATACTGTGCAAGGGGAGTTTGGTCATCAACTTCCTCTTTCCCTTTTTATAATAGAATATAAGGTCATCTTTTTTCTTGTTCTTGATCTTCCATGAATCTTTATTATGCACCTGTACTGAACCAGAATCCGGTTGATCAATAAGTTCAAAAAATCAATACTTTGGTGTCTTGTTTTCTACCTTGTGGAATCACCTTATTCACTCTACTGTAACAAATCGTTTCCATGCGGTTGATAAGTATAAGATGACTCGGTACAGAAGATCTCATGATGCTATTCTGTCGCTCATCACCCACTTTGTCAATGATGTCATGAGTTCTGCATCTAGTTCAACACTTTTCAGAGATGTACATTTTGTTTCCATCTTTGGATTGGCAAGGTATCTTGAATGCCATAAATGAACTCGCTAGGCAGATATTGTAGCTTCTTCAGTTTCAGGTGTGGTGCCCTTCTGAATCGGTATTAATCTGCAAATCAAAAAAAACCATAGATAATTTCGCTCTTTTTCTTTATTTGAACTCACTCCCATCCGTCTCTATCTGAAGCGGAATAACCTCTCAACCAGACGTCCTTTGTGCTGGGAACGATCACACCGGCAGCAAGCTGTACTATTTTTGTTGTACCTCTCCCGTTGGAATCATTGCCTTGTGTCTCCACAGGTTGCCACAGGTTCAAAGTCTGACATGAATTGCTGTACAACTGGCAGTGCTGATATGTAGTAGACTGCTTCAGTCAGTTCTATGGTTTGGTACTTCGGATGGTTCTACCATGGAAAAGTGGTGGTGACATCTTCATTCCTGATAAATCTTTGGAATTGTTGACCCTAACATATGCTGCCTATGAAATTTATTTTCAATTGCTTGTACCAAGCTTATGACCTGAATGGGAAGGTACTTGTAGTTCGGGTTGGCTTGCCCCCTTTACCCAGTGGTCTAAGAAGTCGTCTGCCATTTGGTTGTCTGATGAATAAGAATTTGAGTGGTAGATATGTCCCTTAAATGAAATGTATTTTTAGTTCATGTGGCAATCCATACTGATATTGATAGTGTCTATCTGCCGTGTGGAGTACAGAATTGGGTCTTGAATTTGGAAAGGATATCGGTTGAACCATATCGGTGATCCCGGTATGGATTGGCAAGTCCGGGTTTTAAACCCTACTCTTATTTCGAAGTGGCAATGTACCGTTGTGACTCTCTGTACAGCGGGAGCGATGGGCTTTAACAATCCCTCCAAATGACAATGCTGGATGTTTTCATGATCCATTTGCCAATTCCAAGTGAACCATGGAGGAGACCCGGATTCTGTATTTTTAAATCAGTAAAAAAAAAAAAAATCTGGTATACAGATTAACAAATCCAAAATTGAGTAAACCCGAAAGAAATCCCAGCAAGTGCCCGAGTAAAGTGACTAGATTGAAATACAAAACCTGGCCCTTTCTATACTAATAGACACATTTATACTGAAGAAGTCACCTTTGGCATTGCAATGAAAACAAGTTTGATGACCTTTGCCTTTCTAAGTACTATAACCTGTTTCAGTAATCTGGATCTGGATTCTATACTACTCACTCCCCTACAAGGGAAAAAACGATAGAAGGTACAAAGGTTACTGATTTGTTCGGTTACTGGTATGCGTTGTAGTATTGAGCGACGGCTTTCTTGAAATGTTCTTTGTCTCAGTTCTTTGATGTGCGATGGTAATCCATTCCAGTCAATTATAGTTTCTGGGCATGAAAGAGTATTTTCAACAGTTTCTTGTTGCAGGAAATCTGGGTACATGTGCCAGTGTCTGGATGAACAAGAGGACCGGGCGTAAGATTGGTTTGCGTTGGGATTGCATGCGACCCGATCAGGCTTTGTGAAATAAGGTGACCCCTAGTCCACTCTTCTTCTCATTTCAAAGTGTTTCCCACTCAAGTTCTTGTTTCATTTTTTACAACTTACCCACGCTACTTTGTCCTTTGTTCTCTCCCAGACACACCGAGCTCCCCCTTGTTTTTGTACTGATTCTAGTTTCTGTATGAGTTCTTTTGTTGACGGATCCCATATTGATCCACAATACTCCATTGTTGGGCGAACCAATGATTTATATGCAAGTTTTTTACCTTTTTTGAAACAACATTATAAGTTCCTCTTAATGAATACCCCAAGAGTTTTCTGTTAGCTTTTTGATAACAATCTTATTATATAATGTTGTAAATAATTCCAGTTCTTTTTAAGTAAGAGTTTACCCCTAGGTTAGGGGTATCATTTTTTTCAGCCAACTCAGTATTGTTAAGTGTATGGTGAATTTTTTTAGTGTAGTAACCGTGCATGAGTCACTTTCAGAACATTAACATTTTTTGGCGTTGCTTTCAAAATTTGCCCATTTGGATTGCATGCAGTGCGTGCATCTAAATCTCTTGTAACATGCCCAGCATCCCTCCCCCCCCCCTCCCCTCCCCCCCCTCTCAGACCCCACTATTTCTTAACAATGCAGTCATCTCAACATTTCACACTAGATGTCAAGTTCTGAGGCAAGTCATTTATGAATACCAAAAAATCCATCGGGCCGTAACTTGCCCCTGGGGGACACTAGGTTCCACTTTAACCCATTCTGAGTATTTTCCCCTCAATTACGACACGTTGTTTTCCTTGGGTGAGAAGGGCCTTGGGTCCATTTAAGTACTTTACCCCTTACCCCATAACGATCGAGTTTTACTTAACAACCTGCAGTGTGGGACCTTGTCAAACGTTTTCCGCGTAAATCCATAATAATCATATCTACTTGTTGCCTTTGATCTAGAAGAGAAGCTAATTTCATGGTTGTGTTTATCAATTGGGTCTCACAGGAAATGGTTTCTTCGAAAACCAATGTTGATTTTCCGCACAATATTTGTTTTTATCCAGGTGTTTCATGACATTGTTTTAATATGTGTAAAACTTTTACTGGCAAACTGATGTGAGTTTCAACCGATCTATAAAATTTGACGCTATTGTACGATCCCCCTTTTTGTAAATAGGCGTAATGTTGAAAGCAGCCAGTCATTTGGAACTACTTCCGGTATCCAAGGAAAATTGGAATATATTTTAACGCTACAGCTATCTCGTCAGCTGTTGTTTTTTCAACAATAATCTTTGCTGAATCCCATCTGTGGCCAGTGGCTTTGGGTTTGGGTTTCAACTCCAGCAGCAAGTTTTTATTAACCCCAGCCTCCCTCTTATACCAAAATCCGGCATAGATGGGATTTCACTAGTTCCTCTCCTTCCTCTGGCAGATCTCTTCCAAATTTTCTTTCGTAAACGGGATTGGAATTGTTTACGACTACCCCTCTGAATTATTTTAGCCTTCTGATGATATCTGTGACCACTAGCCATTTTCATCAGGAGCTCTCTGAGAGCTGAATCCTGATTAATCATTATTTAACAAAACATTTTAATAAAACTGTACAATTGGGTTGTTAGTTTGATTCTGAACCTTTTTCTCTTGAATAAACTTCCTATATGATTTTCTGGTTTCCTTCTTAACAAATTTGCGTATTTCCCGAAATCTTTCCCAGTCTTCGGGTTTGGTACTCTTACTGCTTTATTGTATGCTCTCTGTTTTTCTTCTTTGGTGCCGTTAATATGTTGTGTTATCCAAGGAAGACGTCTTCCCTTTTCCTCACCATTTTAGAGGGGAACAATATTAACTACTTCAACTGAGGTCAATAACTCTATCTTTGAATTCATTCTCCAAAAGGTCTTCGGCGCTACTCCCGGAAGGTTTTTTACTCGTCAAAATCCTCACACTATATTCCGTCGTCCGCCTTTCAGACCTTCGTGTATTTGCTCTCTTGAAGAGAAACCTCCTGGTGGCTGGAATTTGACCTTTGAACAGTTTTTAACCAGCATTACCGATGGAATCCCATCATGATCACTTATCCCCCTGGACTACCGTGGCTTTAGCCACTAAGGTGGGGTTTGTGGTGATACTAAATCCCGGGTTCTATCGCGCCTCTAGTTGGTTTATTCAATGGACCTGCCTCTACAAACCGAAATCAGCGCAATATTGTTATCATTTCTTTTTACTGATGTTAACTTTGGAGAACCTGGCCTAATCAGATTGCGTGCTCCAAATTATATCCCCAAGGTTGAGTTACCAGCTAGCCAAACATAACTATTGATGGAAATTTTTGATCTTGCTACGTTATTCTCCTCTTAGTTTTCAGTCAAATATGCCAAATCTGATCTTGGTGGTCTTGTAAAATGCCCCAACAAGGATTGATTTTGATTCCACCGCCCCGTTCAACCTGGGACCAAAATTATCTCACCTTCACTGGTCTACTCGGCTCTGTGCAACTACCATATTTTTTTGGTAGCTAATCAGGACCCCTCCCCAGGATCTGTCTGATGCGTCTTCTCTGTTTACAGATCTTTCCTTTAATACTGTACTAGTTTGAGGGGAAGATCTCACTACGCGGATGGGAATCATTCAAACCACTCTCAGTTCCTATGTAACCAAGTCGGGTCGTGTTTCCAGGCATACCGCAACTTCAGCCGTTTTACTTTTAACTCTTTTGAAATTTTGACCAGAACCTTTATAGGGCGGTTTTTCTTTTTTTGTATGTCTTTTCTTCCTGTGTGTGCCTTTGTGTGTAATAATACCTTGATTTGTTCCTTCTCCAGTGTGTGTTCCTTTATTTTGGTGTCCTTATCCAAAGGTCCTTCATGTTTTGTGGGGATGAAGTTGCGATAGGTGATTTATATGCACTTCCTCCTCGTTTATGGTTTCAAACTACTAATACTGTAGTTGGCTGTGAGCTCAGAGGAGCCTGTGTATGTTGTGTTAAATAAACTACTCCCACTCTCTCCACTCAAAATTCGGCATATTGCAATGCCAGCAGTACCATGTTAATTTGCTGTTCTCAGTAAATGTGGAAGCTGACCTTATTTCTTTGTCCACACTTAATTACCTTCTTCTTTTGTCAAAACTTATATTCCTCTACCTTTTGGCAAGGAGAGGCTCTGATCGTGACAAATCGCAACTAATAGCTACTATATTAATAATTTACCAGGGTTGCATTATGACCCCCTGTCTCCCCCTGAGTGTTATCAAAGTATGCTTTATCAAAGAGTCATGTTTCATCTTATGGTGAATAGAATATAACTGTGTTTATATAACATTCACACATTGGCATTCCCAGTAGGTGAAGTAAGGAAGTTTGTGAGAGTACTAGTTTTGTGTTTACCATACTGAAATTCTTGGAAATTATTTGCTCAAGTTTTAATTTTCGCAGTTGTGGATTTATTCATGTTTCATGAAAATAAAAAAAACCCTCACAAAAAATTCTACTTAATTCATTATGTGAAAGAATCTATATTACTATTGCTATATGAAGTACACTAGGATTAAAAAGCTGGCGATCGAAGGATTAGATGTTAGTTTAAGGTTCTGCCCTATGGGCCATCTGCTGAATAGTGTGACTAGGTAGTTAGTCCACTAGAAGCTGTGCGTGTTCAACTCCTTTTTGTCACACTCTGACCAAGGAATGCAGTAGGGTACTTTTTTTTTTTGTGTCGCCTCCTTAGGCATGTAAGACACATAGGGATCATTATGTCCACTGTTGATGTTGTAGTCCTGTTGTTTGATGATCTGTTGTGATGTCTGTTGTGTCTGTTGTGGCAAAAGGGTTAACATTTGCATTGTAATTCCCATCTTTTATGGATTTCAAACAAAACTTGGGTCACACAGGTGCAACATGGCATCCCCCCACTTGTTGAGTGAGTCAAAGGTGCACATGCCAGGTCAAAGGTCGTGAGGTCAAGTTGTAAAATATGCTGAAAATGTAAAATTTGACGCTAAGGTCAAAGGTACATGGTTAGGCCCTATCATTCCACGGTAACAAAACCCTCTACGACGGCAGGCCGACAACAAGCTGTCCCCGAGGCACCGATGTATTTTTTTTGTCTTTGAATGACGGCAGCCGGGATTCGAACATGTGACCTCCCACTGTGTGATTGAATGGTCTAACCACTAGCCTAACAGTAACATCCTGGTTTATAGATACAACTATATGTTACATCAACCAAAAATCCTCACCTTCAGTATCCTGCAATAATTCTGCCACGTGTCAACACAGTCCCGTGGCTGCATGGGGGCCCGCTGATGTTTATCCACCCCATGGCATTTGTCTGTCATGTCCCATTGCTCATAAAACAGACGAACCTCCTCTGCAGTGGTTGTGACTCAACCTCCTCAAAGGCTGTGCTTTTTTTGTGACTTATTTTTGTTGCAGTGAGGAGGTAAGGCCTCTCGATGCCAGACTTAATGCACTACCACTTTTGATTTCTTTGCTGCCCTGATCAGGCCCGTAGCCAGGAGGGGGTGCGACGCACCCCACAAAAATGACAAAGGTCCGCTTTACCATGCTGAAGGTCCGCTTTATCATGGTGAAAGGTCCGCTTTGTCATGTAAAATATGTGGCATGTTAGTGTTTAGTGTATGGTTGTGATTATCTGAATACTGTTGGACAATGTAACACGCAATAACTTTAGCATTATACTTGTTTATACTGTTTTTATTTACGGGTGAAAATATCCTCATTTGTCCCTGCCCTCCCCCCCATAACTTTTTTTCAAGAGAGCTATAGTGATACCCAAACGTAGATATATTGTAGGATGGCACCGCCCCTACTAACCATGTAATCCATTCCCCAGGGACCTCCCCTGGTCTGACAAGGGGGTGGGGAAATGTCAAAAAAGGTCAACAGTTCACCAAAAAAGTAAACCTTTGCCCATAATCACTTTTTTTCCAGATGAGCTAGAGTGCCCAACTTATATATTTGGTTAGGGGGGGCACAAGCCCTTCCTAAACCATTGTAATCCATTCCCCCATGTCCTCCCCTGGGTCTGACAGGGGGGTGGGGAAATTTTAAAAAATTTTTTAGGTTTTTTCTTTTTTTAAAAATTAAACAATTTTGCCATAACTTTTTTTCCAGATGAGCTAGAGTGCCCCCCCCCCCCAACTTAGATATCGTGGTAGGGGCACAAGCCCCTTATACTAACCATGTATCCATTCCCCCCCCCCCATGGTCTTCCCCTGGTCTGCCAGGGGGGTGGGGAAATGTCAAAAAAGGTCAACAATTTCACAAAATGTAAAACAATTTTGGCCATAACTTTTTTTTCCTGATGAGCTAGAGGCCCAAACTTAGATAATTGTAGGGGGGCACGAGCCCCTTCTAACCATGTAATCCAATTCCCTCCCCCATGGTCCTCCCCCCTGGGTCTGACAGGGGGGTGGGGAAATGTCAAAAAAGGTCAACATTTCACCAAAAAGGTAAACATTTTGCCATAACTTTTTTTCAAGATAGCTAGAGTACCCAATTAGATATATGTAGGATGGCACAAGCCGCCTACTAACATGTAATCCTCCCCCAGGGTCCTCCCTTGGGTCTAACAGGGGGGTTGGGAAATGTCAAAAAAGGTCCCCATTTCACAAAGGTACACGTCATTTTGCCATAGACTTTTTTTCCAGATGACTAGAGTGCCCCAACTGATATATATTGTAGAAGGGCAACAAGCCCCTAACTAACCCGTAATCCTTCCCCCAGGGACCTCCCTGGTCTGACCGGGGTGGGACCTGTAAAAAAGGAGAAACATTTCACAAAACATTAAACATTTTGCCATAACCTTTGTTTTTCCAGATTGCGCTAGAGTAGTCAAACTCAGGTATATTGTAGGACGGGACAAGCCCCTACTAATCCATGTAATTCTCTCCCCCTATGGTCCTCCCCTGGGTCTGACCATGGGGGGGGGGAAATGTCCAAAAGGTCAACATTTCACCAAAAGGTCAACATTTGCCATATCTTTTTTTTTAAATCTGCGTTTACATTCTGCAATTACATATCTTAGATATATTGTAGGATGTCACAAGCCCCTACTAACCATGTAATCCAAACCCCCAGGTCCTTCCCTGGGTCTGACAGGGGGGGGGAAATGTTCAAAAAGGTCAACATTTCAGCCAAAAAGGTAAACATTTTGCCATACCTTTTTCCAGATCAGCTAGAGTCCCTAAACTTCATATATTGAGAAGGGCACAACCCCTACTAACCATGTAATCCATTCCCCCAGGGACCTACCCTAGGTCTGACAGGGGTGGGAACATGTAAAAAGAAAACATTTCACAAAAAGAAACTTTTGCCATAATTTGTTTCCAGATGAGCTAGAGTAGTGCAAACTTAGTCATAAATGTTAGAAGGGGACAAGCCCCTACTAACCAGTAATTCATATCTCCCAGGGTCCTCCCTGGTCTGAAGGGTGAGGAAATGTCAAAAAGGTCAACATTTCCCCCAAACGTCAATTGTTTTCTAGATGAGTTAAGAGTAGCAAAACTCAATAATTTTAGTCTCATAGACTGAAAGGGTTTAGACCTATGCCTTTGATAGCTCCTAGGCGACCGTCCTAACGGCCCGATATGGAGTTTTGTTGAAGGTTGGGGTCCAAATATCCACTTAGCTTCAAGTGCCTTCCATGCAGGCGACTGGCTTACGGACTTTTTTGGTCTCCACCTTCTAAGCGGTCAAGTATAGACTATACACAATGTACACCCAAATTATTCAAAACCCCAGAGCTTCATATACCCCCTAGGTATAAAAAGCAATCCGTCGCATACACCGGCCATTGGTGGTTTACCAATATTTTTTTTTGTATGAATAACGGTACAAAACGGGAATCCATTTTTTGAACGAGGCTTTGTTGACCTCAATGTTCACTCATGGTCAACCGCTATTTATCTCTGCGGACCATGTACCAGTCCCGGTACCATGTAGCCTATGCACCACCAGAGTAATGATCGTTGACCTACATTAAGCAATCCTCTCATGCCCGGGGTCTTTAAAAAGGATTTGATGATAGTTTTGCGCACAATTATGCCCACCACCGACAAGGCAATTTAGATCGGTCGCGGATCCGTACGGGAATTCCACTCGCCACTCACTGATCTATTTTATAACGCGCACAGTGACTTCAAATTCCGTCATTGTTCAGGCTCGTCCATGACTGACTCGTTCGCAGTTTTTGCCGCTATGGAATTAAGCTTGCCGCCACCCCAACCATGGATCAATAGAGTCATGAATTTTCACATTGCTGCCTCTTTTTTTTTACATGCCCTGGCACAGCATGGCTAGGTCTTGTATTTGGTTGAGTAAATTTGCTACGTGCCAACACTGATGCAAATTTTAACCAAATTCCCGCTCCCGAATGGCCACGACCCAAGCGCCATATTTGGGTAAACACAGTTTGTGGGCCACTGGTCACCATAATGGTCAGTATGCTGGTTGTATTTTGGCCTTAACAACTACTGTACATTACCAATCTCACTCACCTTCAATATCCTTCAATATTCTTGCCAACGTGCAACAACAAGTCCGTGCCTTCCCGGGGGCGCTGATTACATCCTGGGCAATTTGTCTGTCATTGTCCCATGTTCTCATAAAACAGACGAACCTCCTCTGCAGTGTGTTGTGGCGCAGGGGGGGTGACATGCCAACCTAACAGCAACAGCAAATTCAATACGGCATCAACTTCCCGGGAGTGCTAGTCTGTTTCAAAGACTTTAAACGGTAGGAGGTCGCTATTACGCATATCGAACTGTTTACACACAGACTTGACTAAAGAAGGCCTGGTCACGAATATTTAAATCTAAATGACCGTTCTTGGAATTACACTATTTTGGCATGGGGTTAATCCAGTAACCCCGACGGATTTTGAAGTCAATAAATTTTTTCCTTATTTATCATGAATTACTAAGATCGTTTGACCAAGGTTTAAAAGATGATTTTTGTAAATGTCACTGGGACCGAGGCTGCCATAGTATTGCACGTAGGACAGTTTCCCAACTTACCGTTTGGAATCCCCAGTGCCCAAATCGGGTCATATGTGTCCTCCCCCCCCCTGTTTGTGGCATCAACTTCCTCAAAGGCTGTGCTTTTTTTGTGACTTATTTTTAGTTGCAGTGAGGAGGTCAGGACTCTCGATGCCCAGTGCTTGATTGCTTTGTTCTCTCTCTTTGCTGCCCTGAGGGTATGAATCTCCTCCATGGGTCGTAGGAAACAAATATGGGTTTGGTGTCCAAAACATCTTTCAATGAGCTGCGATGGCAATCAACCTCTGTACAGCATTGATTGTACCGAACTTTGGGGTTTCATCGGTATCGGTACATCCCTTTTCCTTTTGCCCTCCGTGTAATCGACCTTAGTATTACATAAACAGTCACGTGTTTTTTGATGATCTGACAATGTAATCGACATAACAGCCTTACATATTATCATCGGGTTAGTCCACTATAAGCTATGCGTGTTCAATTTCCATTTTTGTCAACTGTCTGATCATTTTTTTTTTTTTGTCTTTGGAATGACGCAGCCGGGATTCGTAACATGTGACCTCCCAACTGTGTGATGGTACGGTCAACCACTATAGCCTACAGTAGCAGGTTATAGATACACTACATATACATTACCGAAATCTCACCTTCCAATATCCGCATTATTCTGCCAACGTGCAACACAGTCCATGCTGCACAGGGTGTGACACACCTCCCTGGCGATTTGTCGGTCGTATCCCATATGTTCGTAAAACAGCCGAACCCCTCTGCAGTGTGTTTGTGGCCTCAACCTCAAGGCTGTGCTTTTGTTTTGTGCCTTATTTTTGTTTGCAGTGAGGAGGCAAGGTCCTCCATCGTGCCCCGTGGAATTGCACTACCGCTTTGATCTCTTTGCTGCCCTGAGGGGTATGAATCTCCTCCATGGGTCGTAGGGACCAATAATGGCTTGTTGTCCAAAACACCAAATGAGCTGCGATTGGCAATCACCTCTGTTAGTATTGACGTACTGAACTGGTATCGGTACATCCCTCTTCCTCTTTTGCCTCCGTTTTAAGCAACCTGTAGTATTACATAAACATTCATGTTTTTGGATGATCTGAAAGTATCATTATACGACTTACATCCATTTTTGTCAACTGTCTGACAAGGATTCAGTAGGTTTCTTTTTTTTTTTGTCTTTGGATGACGCAGCCGCCGGGATTTCGAACATGGGACCCTCCCAACTGTGTGTTGAATGGTATAAACACCACTAGCCAACAGTAATTACTGGTTTATAGATACAACTACATGTACTCACCCAATCTCACACCTTCCATAATCCTGCAAATTTCTGCCAACGTGCACACAGTCCGTGCTGCACGAGGGCAGCTGTACACATCCCCAGGCGATTTGTCCAGTCGTGTCCCATGTGTTACGTAAATAGCCCGAACCTCCTAGCAGTGTGTTGTGACTCAACCTCCTCAAAGTCTTGGTGCTACATTTTTGTGCTGATTTTTGTTGCCAGTGAGGAGGTCAGGCATCCTCGATTCCCCGTGTTGATTGTACTATAAACCCCCCCACCGCCTTTATCTCTTTTGGCTGCCTGCGGGTATGATTCTCCTCCATTGGTCGTAGGGGATCGTCCAAAACACCAAATGAGCTGCGATTGGCACTCAACACTCTGTATAGCATTGACGTTGACGTGGTACCGACTGTATCATTTTCCGGTACAACCCTTTTCCTCTTGCCCTTCGTGTAGCAACCTGTAGAATAACATAAACATTCATTTTTTTGATTGATCTGAAGTAATCGTCATAACACAGACGTAAATGATTAAACAAATTGTTAACAATTTATTAAAATGCTTTGTATCATACATCTGATGCATTTTCCTGACCTCCATGCAAGCATAGCTTCTACTATTACTTCAGGTAATGTCGAAGGGGTCACAAAGTTTCTATCCTTAGTATAGAAATGGCATCGTATTTTAAACAAAAGTTTTCTCAGAATGAATGCAATTGAGGTACATATTAATGTTACTCATAATGAGCCACTTTTTTATTTTGGTTCGTTTTTGGGTTGTTGGGTTTTGGATTGTACTGACCACACATCTAAAATCACTTCTCTGATTGTCAATAATTGACCAATGCTTCAGGTGTCAGAATGTCTTCTTTTAATGTCATCATCTATCCATTTTTGGTTGACTGCAGCATCCCATTCCACTAATGTGAGCTTACAGTTCTCGTCCCCCCTCTCCTTCCCTTAATATGGTGAGTCTAAAGATTTTGATCAAAGCAATCCTATAAAAGACTTTTGGCAAGAATTGTGCCCGTCTGGTCTCAATGGTTTTGCAAGCAACATGGAGGTCCCATCTTCCCGTTACCACACATTCAACTTGTTGCGATTTGGGGTACCTTTCCCGTCCTTGATGACGATAGACTGGCCTCACTTTTTCTTGTATCGCAAATAGATTTAACATCAAGTTTATAAGGTAAAACTTCGTTCTATGATATAAAAAATGTAAACTTGAAGAAAACCCCAATATGCAATTTACTGTTTATTTTGGTTTTTTTTGGGTTTGGTTGAATTGTAACTGACACACTATCTAAAACACTACTCTGCATGTAATTTGTCCAATAAATTGACAATCTTCATGTGTCAGAATGTCTTCTTTTAATGTCTCATCTATCCATTTTTTGGGTTGACTGCAGCCTCCCATTCCACTATGTGAGCTTACATGGCTCTCCGCCTCTCCTTCCATTAAATATGTTGAGTCTAAGATTTTGATCAAAGCAATCCCTCTAAAAGACTTGCAAGACATTGTCCCTTTTGGTCTCATTTGGGCATGCAACATGGAGGTCCCATCTTCGATGACCACACCATTCAAACTTGTTGTGATTTGGGTAACACTGTTCCAGTAGCCCTTGAGACGATAGACTGGCCTCACTTGTCTGTATCGCAAACAGGCCGCGTAACCCGACCTGACCCTTCCGGGGGGGGCAAGCAGAATATTCCCCAATTTTCCGGCTCGCTACGCTCCTCGCCAGGTAGACCCATAATTTTTTTTCCAGTCGGTTCAAAATTCTAAAAAAAAAGCCGGGGGGCGGGGAATCACTTATACTACTACCCCTTCCATTTTCCCTTTTCTTTCTCTTTTCCCTTCTCCTTCCCCTTTTCTTCTCTCTTTTTCCCTTCTCCTTCCCCTTTTCTCTTTCCCCCGCCCTCCCCCATCACCCCTTCCCCCCTCTTCTTTTTCTCTTTTCCCTCTCCTTCCCCTTCCTTCTCTTTCTCCCTCTTCTTTCCCCTTCCTTTCCCCCTTTTCTCCACTCCTCCCATTTTCCCCTTCTCCGTCCCCATTTTAGTTGTCCGGGGGGGCATTCTGCCCCCCGCTGCCCCCCCGCGGGTTTACCCACTGATCGCAAACTAATGTACATCAAGTTTAAAAAGGTCAAACTTTCGTTTATGATATAAAAAATGTAACTTGAGCAAACCCCAATATATTGTACTGGTCAAATCACATTTTGCATTCCTTTAATATGTCCTAAAATTTTTAATCGAACTTGATATATTTCCACATCTTCGAAAACATACGAGTTGAAGGTCATTATGCAATATCTTATTATTAACGCCACTTATAGCAGTCCTTCACTTAAGGATAGAAATCACTGGTGTAATAATAAAATTGATGTATACTGTATATGTAGCTTAAAATCAATTTTTGACGAGTTATGTGTGCCCTTGCCGCTAGTTTTCTCTTTTCTTCTGTTGTTAGGTACATGAACACTTCTGCGCCCACAACGGTTAACCAAGACGCACTAAAGTAAAAGGGTATTTTTTGGTACATTTTGGGTGTCCAGATTTTCTTGAAAACTAATGCATTGATCTCGTCCTGGAATACTTCTCTTTGGAGGCTCTAGATGCAATGTTCCCGGAACCACACCGTATGTGGCGCAGCACACGACTAGGGCTTTGACGGAACACTCTTAATTACTTTCGTAGTAAAATACTCAGGGTATGACCTAAAACGCCCCAGATCTCTATGATGTAGCCAACATTTTGACATTGTATCGCATGGAATGCCTTAGAATGCTTTTAACACAGTTTGGAAATGCTGAAAAAACATACGAAACATGAGCATACTTCCTTACTGTCTGATCAAAAAGTGAATTTTCATGATTTTATTAAATTCAGCTATCAAATAGATAGGCTTATGCCATCAAGTAGAATATTTCTGTCAAGGGCAGCCAACACTAACATATAACTATCGTTTGTATCTTGTTCAATTCACGTGAAAATCACAGTTATACAAGTATTGGAAATTACTGGTGCTTCTATGGAAACAATTTTTTGAAATTTTGAGTTCAAATGTTTTTTGGGGTATTTTTTTTGTTTTAGTTGTATTTCCAAGGTGACAATTTAGGTCATTTTTTTTCATGTGCAGCAATCACTTGTCCTAGCTGCTATGTGGTATAATGCTAGCCTTGATAGAACGCCTTTTTTTTGGCATCCTAAAGTTTTTAACCTGGGTTGGTCAGTGTGCCTGTCACTTACATGTTTGCTAGCTAGTTAGGGTCCATGGACTTTTAAGCAAGGACACATCTCATGTCTGTTTGGGTATTATAAGCTCAGTCCCTCTTGGTGAGATAGATGTGCATTAGCAATCTGCTTGTACAAGTAGTTTAGAATGGAATATAGTATAAATATATGGTGACCATTTCTGTACATTTAAAAAATGGTTTATATTCTTCAAAATGTAAACTGTGTATTTTCCATAATAAGCCCAATGCATGCACCATCCTAGACTTTCTCATTTCTGCTCATTTATTCTGGTCAGTCAAGATAGTATATCTAATACCCCTATAAAATCCAAATATTTTTCTCACTTAAATGTCTGAATTTCTTGATCACAAACCTTTCCATATTGTGTGTTGGTGTGTGTATGTGTGTCCATGTCTATATCACCAGTCCTTTGCCTGTCTCTCTGGATGTTGCATGTGTGTAGGTGTGTGTGCCTATGTTTGGTGTGTGTTGTAAACAAATGTCAACAATAAGAATTAACAATTGAACAAATCTGTTTGCTCAGAGCAAGACCAAGAAACCTATTTGTTGTACATGTCCTGTCTATATATATGTGGTGTGTGTTTGTGTGTGTTGATGCATTTGTATGCTGTATGTTTTTTATGCATGCAGTGTGTGGGGAGGGGGATGGGATGGGACGACGGGATGGGATGGATGGATGGACGGACTGCGGGGCCGGCTTAACATATAATAAAGTGTTATGTCCAATGTAAAAATGCCGTAATACTTATCTCATTATTACGGCATTCCTTTGGACATGAACTTTATTATATATATGTATAATGTTTCTATCTAGTTACCTAAAAATTGTTTTTCGCTAATTAACTAATTAGAGGACTTCTGAAAGTTATCCTTTGTTCTCACCTTTCCAACTTTTCCTAAAAGAATAAACCTACATGTAGAGCAAGATTGAATGTTTTAGGTTAATGTGTTTCAGACAAGTTATATTTATTTATAGTGTTTAAAACAGATACAGTTTGTGCCTTTATGTCTGTCTGGTCATTTTGGTTAAAAGTGTTGAAATTGTTGCTCCCTGCCCAAACCTGTGACTAGCCAATTTCAAACAAATTAGGTCAGAACCTAGGTCAAAGCTTGGTTCATATAGGGTGTTCACAGATTGGGCCAATTAGGGGCCATCTTTCCAAAAATCTATGAATTTGTTTTTTTTGTTTTTCAGTCGCAGATAAATTGCTATAAATCACCAATCTTGATCAGAAGATCCACTGGCCCAAAACCCATCGGGGGTTTAACAGATTGGATTCAAAGGTCACATGCCTTGAAATCAATTCAGTTGGAAGAATCACTCAACTGTCTGACATGTGACCCATATGGGGGTGTTAACATATTGGGTCAAGCTCATGGGTGCATGGATTAAAGGGGCAATTTGTCAGTTAGGGTAAAGGTATATAATGGTTTCTCTTCTGCCTAAACAATTGTGGAGGCAATTGCAGCCTAGCTTGGTCAGAAGAGCCACGGACTCGTGGAGTGTGGTTCAGAGAATGGACACCCATCTGAACCGCCTAGTATGACTTTTAACGGCCATCTACAGTGTTACATCATTTAGCGATCACAAAGAGAGGCAGGACTTGTGGTTCGAGAACCACCTTGTTTTCTCTTAAAATTTTTTGTACCAAGTCATTGTTTATCTAGAAAGTAAAAAATTTCCATGTAAGTAAACTAAGGGCGTCACCAAATAATTGTCCTCTTGAATACCATCACTTGATAGGCTTCCGCATCATTGATGCTCCTGGTTTAAATGATGACCCGTGATGTCACGATGAACGTCATAGCACATCACATGTTAAGATCACGTTTTGTCGCACATTCTTTTTTCGTCTTCGGATGCTCGGAAACGTCACCCAAACAATCTTTTCTCTTCAAATTGATACCAAATTTGACCGATTTGGAGTAATTGTTTAGATTTTACATTCGAATCATTATTCGCTGCACAAAAGTGTAAGTTTAGAAATTGTTGGTGTTTTGTTTAAAACAATTCAGTAGGTAAGGTTTAAGTATTATATTTTCAACACTAACAAAAAAAAATCCCGCTTGGCACAGTCGCTTAAATCCTGGAATCGTGATCTTAAACTTTTCCCTGCAATGGTGGTTCGACCCCCACACAGGGCGCAATATTTTCCTTCCTCTTTCATCTTCCTATAACTAATAATTTTAGGCACTAATGGTATTCAGAATACTAATTAGATTTTATTTTATTTTTTTTTTCTTGAAAAATAACGTATTATAGGCTGGATCGGACCGTATCAAATAAATACACTCATACAAGACAAAAAGTATTTTGAATACCGTACCAAAGGGTGGTGAAAGCTAGCGATACACTAAGCAATATTATCATGATGATGTATGATGAAAAACATCAAAATCAGTAGGTTGAGAGGATGCATTCCCTGTATGGATAATGCATCCTCTCACCACCAGAATCCTTCATCAACAACAATCATTCTCCAAGCACAGGAACATAACACAAAATTATGTGCAATATCAAAACAGTTCAAGACATGTACCAGTACATTGAAATCCCTTCAGCATGCCTTCAACAAACAACCCAAGGGCCCTTGGAAGTTTATTTATAATTTTCATTATTGATGAGATATCCATGCATTTAGGATTGCACATGTCTATACCCATCATGCTCCCCCCTTCCAGAGTTTTACTTTGGCTCTGTAGGTTTATAAACTGTCTTTTACTGATAATGTAAAGTTCCTGGGAAACTACATAGTGTTCTGTATTCATATGGCTTTCAATCTGCTCGGCTAAAATGCTTATTACTCAGATCTCTAGCAATCAAAACAGGTACCTCATCACGATTGCTTTGACCATATATTACCTCTATTGGTCAGAAGATCCACGGGCCCCCCCCCAAAACCCATATGGGGTTTAACAGATTGGATTTAAAAGGTCAGCAGGAATTGAAATCAAAAGTCGTGGAAGAATCAATCAATGCTGACAGGAACCCATATGGGGGGTGTAACTAGATGGGGTCAAACTCATGGGCTGATTAATAAAGGGGCATTTGTCAGTTAGGGTAAAAGGTTTAATTGTTTCTCTTTGCCTAAACAATTTGAGCCAATTGCAGGCATGGAGCTTGGTCAGAAGAGCCACGACTCTGGAGGTGTTCAGAGAATGACACCCATGACCCCTATATGACCTTTTTAACGCCCATAATACAGTGTTACCCAACATTTGCGCTCACAAAGAGAGGCAAGACTTGTGGTTCGAGAACACCTTGTTCTTAAAATTTTTGTACCAAGGTCAAATTGTTTAGCATAGTACTTTTTCCATTGTAAGTAAAATAAGGGCTTCCAAAAATTTGTCCTCTTGATATCCATCACTTGATAGGCTTCGGATTCCTTGATTGCTCTGGTTTTAAATGACCAGTGACGTCACGATGAACGTCCTTAGCACATAACATGTTAGATCACGTTTGTCGCCACATCTTTTCGTCTTCGGATGCTCGGAAACGCACCCAAACAATTTTTCTCTCAAATTATACCACAAATTTTGACCGATTTGGAGTAATTGTTAATTGTACATTCGAATCATTATTCGCTGCACACAAGTGTTAAGTTAGGAAATGAGTTGGTGTTTTGTTTAAAACAAGTCAGTAGGGGTAAGGTTTCAGTAATTATATTTTCAACACTAACCAAAAAAACATCCCGCTTGGCACAGTCGCTTTTAAATACTGGAATCGTGGTCTTAAACTTTTCCCTGCAATGGTGGTTCGACCCCCAACCACAGGGAGCAATATTTCCTCCTCTTCATCTTCCTATCACTAATAATTTTAGGCACTAATGGTACTCAGCAGGATACGAATTCGATTTTATTTATTTTTTTTCTTGAAAAATAAACGTTTATAGGCGGATCGGACCGTAATCAGAATTAAATACACTAATACAAGACTAAAAAAGTATTTGAACTTCACAACCAAAGGGTGGTGGTGAAAGCTAGCGATACACTAAGCACATATTATCATGATGAGTATGATGAAAAACATCAACATCAGTATGGTGAGAGGATTGCATCCCTGTATGGATAATGCATTACTATCCACCACCAGAATCCTTCATTCAACAACAATAATTCTCCAAGCACAGGAAACAAACACAAATTATGTGCATATCAAAAACAGTTCAAGAATGTACCGGTAAAATGAAATCCCTTCAGCATGCCTTCAACAAAAACAAGGACCTTGGACGTGGAATGTTTATTTAGAATTTTCATCATTATTGATGAGATTATCCATGCAGTTAGGATTGCACACATGTCTGATACCCATCATGCTCCCCCCGTCCAGAGTTTTACTTTGGCTATGAGGTGTATAAACATGTCTTTACTGATAATGTAAAGTTCCTGGGAAACTACCTAGTGTTCTGTCTTCAATATGGGGCTTTCAATCTGGACTCGGCTACTAAAAGATTATTACTCAGATCTCTAGCAATCAAAAAAAAGGACCTCATCACGATTGCTTGACAGGTCCCCTAAGGGCAATGAAGAGAGTTAGTGCATTTATGCATGAAGGGTTGTCCAGGTTTCGGTTATTTCAAGGATGAACTGCCCTTGTTGTCATACATGTAAATAGGACTTCCATACCGCTTTTCCTACAACTTCGTCCTTGCTTCACTTCAAAGGACCCAAAGAGTCCATTCCCAGTGGGAAAATGGCGGGGATCATAAGCTTTTCAACGACTGGCATTAACTCAGCCATCATCTGGTTACCAGGACATGCATTCTGTTTCTGCACACCAATGCATTTTCTTCACCCAAAGTCTTACTCGTGTAGCAGCATTGATCCACCTAATACCTTGTCCTCAATTCAGCTAAGGTGTGGTTTATGCCGTGGGTGATGCATTGTTGAGCACATGTATAATTATCAGCCTTTCCAAAATGATGATGCTTTGGGAGAATTAGGGGGGTGTTTTGCCCTTCTGTGATGCAGGCATTGTGTAGCCGTCCACAATTCTTTCATAATCAATAAGTGAAGGAGTGGGTTTTGGTTTAACAGACTAACTTGTCTTATTGATTTGCTGATCCTTTCTAAGTTCACCCACATTTTCCATCCAACACAAAACCTTGCGGGTTCAAGTAGTAGTTGTTTGTACCAGAAACCGTAATCAGGGCATGCATAGAATAATTGGCTGGCTGGGAGCATGAAGTTATTCAGGAATATTTTCTGCAAGAAATGAACGTTTGAGCGGTTGCCGCGCAAGCCGAGCGGTTGGGGTCCAGGGCATGCATTAGGGCCCCTGGTGGGTCAGGGGCCTACCTTAGGCCCCTGGTTGGGGTCCAGGGGCAAAACCCGGGGGGTCCTAGGTGGCGGCAGCCCCTGAAAGCTCTTGGGTTGTACTATATTTGAGGGCAAAAAATCAGCATCCTCCACCCAGTTTTTCAATTGTGTAGCATGTGAAAGTTACAAAACATTTTAGGCAATGTATGTAGTTAAGCTGTGTACAAAATCAGTAAACATGAAGGAAGAAACAAAATAAAATGATAGCTTTTTGGGTCAAAATTTCGGCAAAATAACAACCACTTTCTGAGATAATAAATACAACCACTACACTTTCTACGTACATGTTGCAGATCACATTTACCTTAGATTGCCTCATAAAATCAGGGTCCTGTGGCTGTAGGCTGCTGATCGAAAGATTGGGCCATTTTGTTACACAAATGAGAAACTATGGGAAGCATAATTATCTTATTTTGGCAAAATATTAGTAATAAACATGTACCTTAGCTGATCATTTTTCTGCCCGATGCTTGCTGGGAATCAGCGTGCTGTGTGTGTGTGACTTTATCGGCGTCTAGTCTCATCTATGAAAGCTGTTAACGGTGCAACAAGGAGATTTTGAGAACCTAAATATGGTCATAATATTAATTTCATATAAATTAGGCAATCAATAGGATTTCTGGCCTTGTTATTGTTACAGAAATGTCTTAAAAGAGAGCAAAAAGGTCATTTGGATTTTCTTTGTAGTTCAATGTAAAAAATAAATCGGAATTTCATATTGTCCTATACGAAGATTAAAATTTCACAATTTTTTGTACCAAAAGAAAACCATTTTCGGCTTAATCTTTCAGATGGGGACTATTTTTGATAGAAAGCGTACATCGGGCAAAAAAATCATTACTTTCAATTTTTTTTTTACGGGAAACCTGATATGTTGAAATCTTCTCGGTGCACCTTTAAGATGGTCTAACAAGATTTCATCACTTTTTTCTGTAGTTAATTTCGGAAACGCCAGAAGTTGGTGGGAAACCAGCTAGCTGGCCAGATTGGGTTGAGACATAGGATAAGGTTTGCATAGTATTTATAACTGTACGCATACTACCAAAATAGTAGCATGTGGGATTTCTAATGTGAGGGCAATAAATTCGCTAAAGTTTGATTTTTTATTATGTAGTTCTTGCCGGCACCCCGCATATATTGTATTTTTTCAAAGCTGTCTATTTTAAGATGGCGGTTGATTTAAAAATGGCCGCCAAAAAAAAATCGTTTTAAAAATTAAAAATTCCACCATTTACCGTTAATTTCGTCATGCAGACCTCAATGGTTTTTGTTCCTTTGGACCATGTCGTCTACATTTGTAAGTTAGATTTCAGTGAAAAGGATTTGTACTTCAAGATTTTCGGCCGCGGTTTGCCGGTGAATCGCCCGACGCTACGCGGCATCTAAAATAGAATTCACAGCACAGTACGCCATGCGCAGAATTAACAGGGGAAACAACGGTGCGTTTGTTTGTGCCATACATCATGAGACAGGAGTACTGAGTTTGAGCGTGAGGAGAGCATCATGAATATTTCAAGGTATATGCCTCAGATTCTCGGTGACATCAAAATGTTTCGAACAATATTGTGCAAAGAGTCAAAGGAATGAATGATCCATGATGGTCCCGCTTAATGGTATACACGTGCGTCATGGTCAACGTGGACCGTGTCGTGATGCACGGATGATCCATTCCAACGTTACATGCAATATGATAACATGCACATGTAATCTGTAACTTGCTACCTGGGTTTTAACCCTCTGGGAAGTAGCACAGTGGAAAAAAACTTTCCACTTGGCCCCAGTGTCTGGACGATATTGTTGCCGTATTAATTGTGGTAACAGAGTAAAACTGGCAAAGAAACTTGTGGATCCACACAGTTAAAAATCCGCAGTTACCTTAGTACAGACAGCCTGTCGCCGTAACGGACGTCACTCAATGAAAAACCGAGAGGTTCTTATAAAAATTATATGCTGATTGGTTCCATGGAAGTGGACATCGACAGTAGGTGCTAGGTTGATCATGGGTTTAAACACAATCAGCACATTGGTTTTGCAAGTCTAGTATAGCCGACCCAAACTGCACCACATTTATTGTTTCATCACATTTTAGCAAATAATGGGATACAAATGGTAATTCAAAATTAAATTTAAGGGGTTATATGGAATAAATAATAACTTGACTTACCGTTTTTTACGCTAAAATTGAAAACCACCGTGTTATTATTTTATGACATGAACAATTAAACTGGTTCCACTAGAAATTGATCCACAACGTGAGCAGAGGATAAAACAATAATAAATTAAACTGGTTATTGAATTGTGGACACTAAAGTAGTAAACATGGGTAACTTTACGCGTATTATTTTTGAGTGATTTTGTAGAAATTAGAAAATATTTAATTTTATTCCTGAAATTTTTTCAAATTTTTTTCAATTTTTTTTTTTTACGCGTCATTTTTTTTTCTGCTCCAATGCATTAGTCAACTTCAAGTGTTTACCTTAAAAACAACAGGTATTCATCTCTCTTGTCTATTCAACTTGAAGACAATGATAGCATCAAGCTGATTTCCCATGTATAATCAGTTGGACATTTCTGATTTGGCATTGGCTTATTGTTTTATTCAACTTCCGTGGATTTTACGGTTTTCAATGGTGTACTGACCAGTCTATTTGGGTTTGACTAAGAATGGCCATCATCTTGATTAATGCAAATTGGCTGACTGAAGATGCAGAATGTTACCAAGTATTTCTTAGGTCAAGCCGAAGACCACAGTTTCTTTGTACTGACGTGTGCGTCCCCAACATACATCACCACAACCTCATCCTTTTCACATCTATGACTCTTTGCCAGGGCATGGAATGGGTTTTTACCTGTTAAAGAAAATGAGTAAAACTAGAATTTGCAGGTCTCGGTTCGAGCTCGCTATATTCAAACAAGATAAGCTGTGGGCTGTTGCATACATGACCCGTTGACCTCTTCCAAACATATAGGAATCCAACGGAGCACCATATGAAGAAGTTTGGTTCATATTGAACTTCAAGTGTTCAATTGAGGCAATTTTAAATTTTTAGCGCGTTTTTTCAAAACTTGACCTAACATTTGACCTATCGGCCTCGGAACATGACCTTTAACTTCATCAACATATGAGGCATTACATGGTGCACCTATGACAGAAGGTTGGTTCCAATTGAACTTTCAACTGAGGTCAATTTTTTAAAAAAATTAAACATGTTAGTGACACACACACACAAACCACACATGACAGTGTGAGTCAATAAAAACCCTACGTTCAGGAAGTTTTTTCTTCAAATTGTTAAACATGTTTATTTTTTGAATGTTTGCTTTGGCTGGGTACAGGGAATAACAGGGCTATCAGAAGATTTTATTTGGTGTCTTTCGGAACTTTGGGTTCAGAAATATGTCGATTTGCGGAGAGACCTGAAAATTCTGTTTGACCGATTTAAGCCATACAATGCGGAGAGAGACTGACACCGACGGTGTACCATCACACATATAGCAAAGGACAATTTCAACATGCCAATTTCAGATGGTATAGATTTCTTCTTGACAACCAAAGAAACAGTTGGAAAAAAAAAATATGTGTAACACAATGATAAGTAAAATATCTTAAGAAATAAAATACCATTGCTCAATTATAAAGAGTAGTAAGTTATTGAAAATCACTCCATGCATATTTCTCGGTTCGATGAACTAATGAAAACTGCACAGAGATTTTTGTTTTACATCATAAGATAATTATTTTTGCACGAATACAGTTACTCAGCGCCATAAATGCGAAGAAGGGTAGAATACTAAGTGAAGGTTTCTGTAAGATAAATTGTAATTAAAACTTAAAATCAATATGCATTGGTATTTATTCAAGCGGACATACAACACCTTAGGTTCTTTGGCTCCCAAGTTTCGGCTGTGTAGGTGAAAACCATGAAAAATCTTGCTGAACCTAAAGTAAACGTGGCCCCTCACACCGGCTATCTTGACTTTTTATTGGAAAATTGAAACATTTTTTTGCACTAGCAGTTTCTTGTGATCTCCGGGATATTATTTTTCATCCTTCAATTCTCCCACCTTCTATTGTTTACTATAATTGGTGTTACATGGTTTTACTCAAATCACTGCTGAAGGGACCATGTTACTCTCGTACACGAGCAGTCTTTGTGTGGCCTCAAAATCGGCCAAAACAGGGTGTTAAGTCTTCAGCAAATTAGGCATACATTCTCCTCCAAAAGTCCAAAGACCAAATAAAAAGTTTTCTGAAAGCCTTATTTTATCCCCTTATAAACCAAAGTAACATTTGAGCAAAAATAATTCTAACTATTTTTAATGATTTGTTATTCTGAATTTAGGGTTTTATTGATTCACCACTGTACATCCACACATACACCCGCACAACGGATGCGAAGTGGCCCACAAACACTGGCGGCCCAAACTAATGATTTGTCTCTTGTTAATCGTGCCAAACGTTGTCATCGATGAAATTGGGCGGGGCTTACGATGACAAACATACTTTGATTGGACACATTATGCTTGCACAGGGTGAAATACAATTTGCACAAAGAGCCTCGCTTCGCTCCTTTTCCTTAGGTCAGCTATGAGCTGTAACAGCTATGGGGAACTCTGGTTTAAAAACCCATATTGGCATATTGTGTGAAATGGTGTATTACCTTCGATCCCATCAGAGTTACGGGTATTTTCTTCTTGGACCTCCTCCCAAGAACTATCCACTGTTGGTACTGCATAGGTGAATGTGTGTGATACTAAAAGCTTCTATTCGATTGATAGTGTCAGAGGACTGATAATTTTGCCAGAAGAGAGGATTCCCACATGAATTACAAAAAATCTCCTAAAATATTTGTCCAGATGTATTGAATGCTGTCAATGTAAAAGGAACTACCAAAACTATTGCCGCATGAGACATCAGAAAATTGGTGCAATAAACACTGAGCACAATGCTTGATTAACTTCATGTGATTTCTTGCATGCTCCTCCAGTCAGAAAGATGCGCGAGATTTGTAATAGGCATAATCCGTTGAACTGTAGAATCCTTGATTGTACCTTCAAATAATACCACCATCTTGGAGACATGGTTGTAAAAATGTTATTAAAGTCACCGCTGTTGAGAGAGTCTCGTTTATCATGACAAACGAGAACAAAACAAAAAAATATATTATCAACCGGCGACACACGCCTTTGACAACTAAGTTTGAAGTATTTTTATGTAGCCACTAACTACATGCTGTGTACATTGAGGAATTTCAATTGCGGGCAAATATGAGTTTTCATAAAAATCTAGTTTTACACAACGCTTTCTATGGGAAATATCATATAGAGGGCGCTAATAACAATAACATTATGACCTTTGTAGCCTATATGGCAAGATTCCCGATGGATTTTTTTCTGATTTTCGCGGAAATATAGCGCGTGCAATGTTCCTTCCTACTTATATCAGTTGTCAAAAGTGTGCGCCATTTGTCTTTAATGCTCTAAAAATAAAAAGAGACAATTTGCATGGGTCAAACAGCTGTGAAAGTTCCTTAAGAATAGTTCTTAGTCATGTCCCAAGTCTTCTGAAGTTGATTGTATTTGGCATCTGTGACTGATCACCATTGCTAGCCTACTTCATTGTACTGATTGCCACTAGTTGCTATGCCCAGCTCTTCTTTCTTGTTGATCTCCCACAGTCACCCTGGTCACTGTGGAGTGTCATCTGGTCTCTCTCTCGATTTTTTGACACTTCACGCTTCTTGTGGAATTGTATCGGATTCTGTATCATCATCCATTGATATGCCTGCGGTCCAGCTCTGCATTCATCATCATGAAGTTTTTTTCTTTTTGGATCATAGGCTCAATTTACATACATCGTTTTTATTTCACTCGTCTTATTAAAACCATCTATCTTGTTTGTCGATGTCAACAATGCTGGTGCGGATATCTTCCATATACAATTAACATGACATGTGACGGTACGGATGTATACAAGGTGGCGACCTACACCGTACCTATACCAGCTGCATGTACCTTTGACCCAGGATGAATTCAGTACAAGTGTTCTGCCACCACATTGTGACATCCTTCAATGATAATGAACATGCTGTTAATTCCATTGAGGCTGCGGAATTCACAGGGTGGTGGCGCAATACTAAATTATTTCCTAAATTAATTCAGTGAATTACTTGAATACTTACGTGCTGCAAGTAAGGTGCGTTTGGTCTTAGACTTAGCAGTTGGCTGAGATGATGGATCACGTCCACGTCCTTGACTGCTGATGGTGGTACTACTTCTTCCAGTTCTACTGCCACTGATAGGAACAACCAGACACCCAGCCGTTGGTGGCGACATTCAGCTCTATTTCAACTTGAGTAGTTTTTTTTGTGGTGTTGCTAGGTTCAATAAATCTATAAAATTTCACTAAACACCCATATTGGGTGCAATCTGTGACTGTGTGTGGAGGTTAGTTATTGTGCTCTGTTCACTGATCATGCCACCATCATGACCATTGTGTTGACAAATCCTTGTCATTGTATTCCCTGTTCACTCATCCACGCAAAACACACAGCCCAGCTTTCAGTCATTCAGTGAGCCCAATAGTTCAGTGCAGTTGCCAGCTGGTGGTCACAAGTTTTGGAGCTCATCCTGTGCTTAAAAAGAAGTCAGTTTAAGGACACATTTTTTTGTATAACTTTGTTATTTCTAGTCCTAATTAAGTAAGCAACCTCTCCTACTACTACAAATTATATATTCTTTAATACCAACATCATTTTGAATTTTGTTGATAAATTTCTATTTTTTTCTGATCGTTCCTACCACTGACACTGCCGGCTGTTGTCACCTGTAATGAGCCTGAGGCTCTATGACTAGTATGAGGATGAGCCTTGGCTGCGGGCTGGACTTCTTCAACATCTTCAAATCTTGCCGGTCTTTTCCTTGATCGTTTTGGTCGATCCATGATCTTAAAGTTGTCGAAAAGCAAGCAACTTGGACTGATAGACGCAACAAATTGTATTTGTATCACTGACACTGTGTGATGTGTAAAATGTATGTATGTACAACAGCTGTCAGTTGTGTTTCCAGTAATAAAAACATTTCCTTTGAAAGACATGTCAACATTTGTTTTCTATTCCAAAAAGCGTTAAGAAATGAATCTCAAATAAGTTTTTCCGTATAAATCCTTGGTTATATTGAGAATATAGAACTAACAGTTTGATATATTTATTTTTAATTGATTCCCTGATAAAAACACATTGACCTCTTTTAGTCTCGTTTTATACTCTTTTGTTTTTAGTCCATCGCGTACGTTCATTATACATATCAAACATATAATAAGCGTATCTTTTAGGCATTATAGCGACTGACTGCATCCCGCTTCAACATTTAGATAGTGTCTTGAGGGCGCACTTCATCAATTTGTGAAAAAAGTGCTGGAAATTATCGAGTGAGTTGACACTTGTAAAAAGATTCTTTTTTACTGTTTTAAGCAGTTTTTTACTTAAAAATGACATGGATCTTTCATTTTGCTTTGGATCTTTTGTATGCGAGCAAATTTAGGAAACATTATTTCTTCCAGGAAATGTTCCAGTGCCACTTTAACTGTACATTGCTTATCAACATTTCATATGCTTAACATTCTAGGAGTAGGAGAATATATGTCTAATTGTACTTAAATGTATTAATTCAAATTACAATATATTGTTGTTTCCTTTTTGTTGGCTTTCATTCACTCTTATATTGGCACCTTGCAGAAAACTACAATCTTCAGCCAAAAGTGTTGGAACCTGTTATGATATTCCTACCTCAAAATGCCCCCTCTCCCCCCCTGGACAATGTTGAAAATCCTGAATTTTTGTTCTAGCCACCCTAAAGCACCCAACAGTGATTGGTGGGGATAGGGAGGGGTGCCTGGATAGAGAATGCTCCAACCTCCCAACCCAAGTTTACATGATTTCCTATATATCTCTTAAGAGAATCGCAAGTAATCGGGGCAAAAGAGTCTTGTTCCAACACCTTTTGGGGCCTAATATTGTAGTAATTCCACAGGGGGTGGGTTTTTTCCCCAACTTTACTCCCCCTTCCTCAAGCGACTGTGTAATACTCTTGCCTACTCTTTGTCGTAATCTGACTTTTTTGTCAGTCTTATCTGGTATTGAATAAGAGTCCATGCCTGCTGTACCATAACCTGAAAAAGCATCAGTAATGTGCCCTTGTCTAGTTCCAGCTGTGAGGGCCTCACCATCATGCATGCTGACTTTCTCCCTTTTTTGGCTATACTTTTCGTCCGGCCTGAACGAAGACACTATCAGTGATTTGAAAAATATTGAAATTTGCAGGAATAGCCTTCCAAGAAGAATAAAAGTCTGTAGAATTCTCATAATTAAGTTACCTTTTCCAACTGAAGAATGACCAGAAAGGAAGAAAACGGGCCAGTGTTCCAAGATACGATTCCCCATTCCATGACGTGTTGTAGTACGTGTCCGAACGGACCAGTATATGGCCTTAAATTTCTGATTCTGTCCTTATAGTGTTCTTCGTCTTAAATCATTTGCAGGGTATGTAGGATACCTGTACTTGTAGCATACTGCAAACAATCTGATTTTTCGATTATTTTTTTTTTTCGATTTTTCTGATTTAGAATCACTGATATTGTCTAAGGAGTGACTCATAGCTTTCACACTGTAATCCGCGAGCGTAAAAGTTTCCCACATGCTCAATACGCTTGCACAATATGAAAGCTATGACATCAACTCCTTAGTTCAGGCCACCGAAGGATAACACCATTCCACAAGCTCCTATTTTGAACATCTTAATCCAAACAATCTCTCTGTTGGGACATAATACAAACTTGGATTCACAACGAGTCAATACATCCTAACTCATAAAACTATTATTCTTTCACATGCTTAGGTCAACCTCAAAGCCAAAGTTAATCAGTGTGAACATTTCGATCGCTACCTGAGTTATACTTATTTGAATGAAAATCCTTGTCGTACCTTGAAAAACATAATATGTCATTGCCTCAAACACTAGGCTGGTATTCTGAAAGGGAGACTAACTTTAGTCCCCTGGGTTTTAAACCAGGGTTGTCCTACAAGATTTGAACCTTTTTCCTTCCCAATACTAGTACTCTAAAAATTCACTGTAAGGGTGATAAAATTTCTCATTTTCCCTGGAATTTTTTTTTGTGATTTTTTATTTTTTTGGAAGTTGTGTGAGAGTTGCTATTTTCACAAAAATTTATAACAAGTAGATCTTCTTTTAGCCAGAAAATACATGTCCTCAGAAACGTGGTGTGCATACTTAAGGTCAAATCAGATTTGTCCATAGGTGTTATCTGTTATTGGCTCTTTTAGGGCTGTCCTTCTAGATTTGCGAAACACATATTTAAAAATTGGCCATCATCTCATAAAAGTGGGCTAGAAACACAATAAAAGAGAAATCCATCAGAGCACACATTTTTTCTTTCAAACTTGTAAAAATATATCCCACAGAGCCCTTTGTTATTTTCCACATGTTTTCTGAACAAACTGTTTTGGGCTTTAATGGACCAATAAGTGTATACAGTTAAAGTACTAAATAGCCACATTTTTTGAAGAGCGCCCCCCAAATTTTTTTTCAAAAATTTTTGAGATTTTTACACGGTTGCATGCAGTAAAGACACTAATCGGTGATTCATTCGGATGAGACAAATATTTTAATTTCTTAGACAATTCTAACGTAACTACCGTGTTGTTCCTAATAAACGCCCCTGCTCTAATAAACATAACGCCCCCCTAATGATTTTTGGGATAAAAAATTTCAAGAAAATGAGTTTCCAAGCTTACCTAAATCACATGATCTAATGGCGGGACTGGTCGTAAATCTGTTATCATATCTCTGTTGTGCACAGTTGTAATAGTTTAATTTAGTATTTAAACTTTGACCTCGGGAGGTGCAAAACATGTCCCCCTGCTCGTTCGTTTTTATTATTGTAATCAGTGGAAAATAAACATGTGTAGGTGGATTTTTGTTGACTTTCCTTTTTGAGCTGGAATAAACGCCCCCCTTTGAAAAATGCACGCGCCCCCTGGCGTTTATAGGAACAATCGGGTAATGCAAAAATATCAAATTTTGAAATTGGGGGCGCTCTTCAAAAATGTGCTGATTTTGCCTTACGTGGGAACAGACTGGAGATTTTTAATCATTTTATGAAAAAAGGCATCATGTTCCTTCTAGTTGATCTGATTTTCTGTCCAAACAATAATTATGTCTGCATCTTCTTAAAAAATGTGTTATCCCCTTTAGCTTAATGAAAAAAAATGTGTTCCCTCGACATCAATCCCCCTTCCCTAAATCACCCAGTCCCCTATGTAACATCATGCAGTCTGTTAGGGTTAATATGTTTTCATTTCATCATGTTCGCATAAAAAGGGTGAAAAATGGAAAACCAGATTTAAGTACAGGTTGTATAAAGTTTTCAATCTTGAGTAAATGGCCTTCACTAAAAACCCTATCTTAAAAGTTTGCACTGATATTTCAACCCATTTTGATGTAAGGCTAAAAACAAGGACTTTGTAATCCCCATTGTGTACGTCCCATTAACCTAACCACGGCCGAGATGCAAGAGAGCCAACGAAAACGTTGTACCGGTCCGGAAAATTTTTTCGTAATGCATCTGGCCGTCAAACAAACTATTTTTTGTCGCGCAAATGACTCGCATTGCACTCATTGCATCTGGCCTTGGCTTACCGGAAAAAAAAAAAAAAAAATGACTCCGATGTTTTTTTCGTTGCATCTGGGGCCGTCTTCCGGGAAATGACGCGATATTTTTTCGTTGCATTTGGGCGTTATTGACCGGGAATGATGCGATGCTTTTCACGGCTTTCGTACGTTTGGCCCGCAGAAGGCCATCTATTTTCATTTCATTCAAGGGCTGGTGACCCTGTGTCCAACATGCCCCAAACAATTTTTCGATTTCGATGGTTGATAGCGCCACCATTTTCGATAATCTCTTTTGTTTAATTATGCATAAACGTATTCATGAATGTAAACCGGAGCATGACTGAGCATAAAGCGCCAAACGCACGACATGATGTAGCTGTAGATCGGCCACTCACGCTGGGGGGCGAACTATAAAAGCTCCCAATTTCATGCAGATCAGTGTGCTCGCATCCATTTTATAATGTATTATATTTATTTATTTACCTTACCCTGTGTCTTTATTGCATTCGCAAGCGATGTTTCTCGTTTCATCTGGAGGTCCCTTTCCGGTAAATGGCGGCGATGTTTTTCCGTTGCAATCTGGGCCGTCTTCCGGGAACATGACGCATGATGTTTTTCGTTGCATTTGGGCCGTCCTTCCGTGGAAAATCGCGATGTTTTTCGGTGCATCTGGGCCGTTATTGACTTTACGCACTTATTCCTGTGCCGGGAAAACGGCCTGATCAATGAAAACGCAAAGTTTGCCTCTCGTTGGATCGGGCCGTTAAAAATAAAATAAATTGCCTTTCGTTGCATTTTTTGGGGGGGCCGCGGCCGGCAAAACGACCCGGTCCGGGTTTAGGGTTAATATTGGTCGACCAAAATTGGCCCACATTTTCCCTCATAACATCCAAACCACACACCCTTTGCCCCTAAGATTTCACAGGCAAATGAGAACAATAGTAGCTTGGATACCAAAGTCTGACCACTTTTCTCTTTCCGGTAATATCTGGATTTCGGGGACAAGGCTATTCAATGATTGACCAGTGCCCTTAAAACAACCCTGTGAAAATCAGGAAGATTTGGAGAATCTGCAAAAATAACACTTCTACAACTCTGTATTGACTGTAATGCTAGAAGTTCGGTGCAAAGGAAGCATGATTGGTAGAGAATGAGAAGTTTAGTGGGCTTTTAAGAGCTGTAAAAGGGGCGTAAAGTAAATGACTCTGTCAAAAGTTGCCCTTGGGCCAGGAGATGGTTGAATTTTAGGTGCACGGGAACAAAAGCCGAGGATGTATGGAGCAATCCTACAATGCAGCATGTTTGGGAACTTCACCTCAATAGGGTCATTCGTACTTAGAATTGTTTGCATGATAATGAAATGTCTTTGTGGGTCTCTTGAACTTTTAGAACACTTTTTATCCCTAAGTACTGACAATGTGTTTAATACCGTGCAGTGTAAGGCAATTACAAGCAATTATGGGATTGATTCAAACACCTCTGGACAAAGTAATCACGTGCCAAAGACCTTGGTCATTTTAAGGGCTAGCTGCATTTTGTGCAATGTTTAAAGATACAGAGTACCCAATGTTGCTGTGGGGTACATACCACAGATTCTCACAACCACGATTCACTGTATCCCTATAACTCTGGGTGGGTTTTCTCTTGTGGTTCAAAATATTTTCACATTATTTGTAGTGTCCTTTCATAATTTGTATAATTTGCTCTTTTTTATTAAAGCACCTCAAAGCCTCTGCATATATCCAGATTGTTTATTTTTTAAAGGTGGGTGGACCCGATCGATAACCTTGTTGCCTCCCCCTCCACTTTTTGTATTTTGATATCAGAAGAAAAGTTAATATTTTCCTCAATACCCAATCAATTTAAATCCAGGAATGTTTCTTTTTGATGTTATGAACAAAAACATATTTTGGCTTCTTACTATCCAAATGGGTGGACTGATTTACTCAAAATTTTTATCAATGTTTTTGGTGATAGTGATCTGTGTGTAATGGTTAAACGTAATTTATAATAATACGGATGGCTGAGGTTTGATAACAGAAATTAATCGCCCGAGCCTAGATCAAATATAGGGCGAGTCGGAAGACGAGCTGATATTTTCTTGGCGAGGCGATCTTTTCTGTTATCAGCCAAAAGAAAGCCATCCCTTATTAATTTCAATTATGGCAAGACGCAGCTGCTTTGTTTTGACAAAATCCAAATGCCCAAATTTTTGCGTATTGTGCATTGTTGGGCGGTCCGCGCTAATCGCACTGTGGTAATTGCGCCACAGATGCATATAATATGCATGAATATCGGACATGATGCGTGTGATCCCTTTTTAATGCTGTCAATCCTTTCATTGTGCCAAGTGTTCATGTTTTTTTGCCTCAGAGGACTGGCAGGAGAGGCAACTGAAATCATTGGGGCCAATGCAAGCCGGTTAGAAGTAAAAGTACAATCTTTAATCTGTGTTTAACAAGATGCAACATGTTCAATCTTTTCATCGGTGGATTTTGAAATGTTTTTGCATGACTGTGCCACCACAAAACCATTTGAAGGCACAACTGGCAATGAAAAATATAAATGGGACAATCTGCTCTGCTTCTCCGCACACAAATCTGAGAACATAGCCCCCTGGGCTGTTTTTGCACATAACGCACCTTACAATTGTTTTGCTGTGGGACACACTGAGATTACCCTGGATGAAAGACTGTCATGACAATTGTCATTATAAAACTAAGCTGTTATCTGATCCCAAGGGCCCCAACAAAATAACTTTTTTTTCCGGTAACCATGCTCTGAAAAATTTAGGATGGAAGGAGGAAAATTTTTTATTTTTGAAAAATATTTTTGTTTTATTTGTGTGGTGGGGCAAGAGTTTCCATATGTACTCTTTTTGTACTCGTACTCGTTTGCATGGGAATTGCCAGGTAGTATTGATTGCCTGTCATGCGCAGAAACGTGTTTTGTGGGCGCGGTAGCATGGTTTGCTGTCACCATTTATCGCGCATAATCTAACCATTATTTAGGATTACTTTTTCAACCCTCAATTTCCGTGATTTACTCATGGCGCAACAGTACTGACATAAAAACAACAACAGACACTGAACAACGGAAAGCTTATTTAAATTCGGTTTTCAGCTTCCGATAGCCCAGACCATACCGGATTTTCCCTTAACAATTGCGAATATAAATTTTTTACCACCCCCGATGTCTGAAAAAATTCTCCTCGAACTCAGAAACACACAATACGAATTTCAATCTCGCCCAAGCTGTATCACAAATATGTCGTCACCATTCAGTAATGGAAGTAATGAGCGGCGCTCTTTCATTTGTAAATGTATTTGAAAGAGTGTTCCTGCTGAGCGCCATGATTGATAAGGCTGTATCAAGTTAGCATAGATCAGTGGTAGTACACACATACTTATACTCAGGGACAGAAACCCTTTGACAGAGTGCGTACTCCAAGTTGTAAAGGGGAGGAGCTACCATGGTAAAAGATGTGTGATCGGTGCTCCGCAACAGCAGAAGATCGCCTCCCGTGGCCAATCATGGCAATTCAACAGTAAATATGCGAAACCCGGGAAGTACAAAACGCTCGTCCAAAGGGTTTCTGTCCCAAACTATAAAATCTCATCTTTATTATTCATGATGGGGGAACCCGATCTATGCAAAATTGCAAGAGTTTATACCAAAGTGGCTTGTACCCATTTCTGAGATATGGTTCTTATAGAATATTAAATCCACCACTTTATTTTTGTTGGCCTTGCCTTCACTACACTTTGGAGTTCATATTTGCAAGTTATTTAAGGTGTGTGGCTTATGATTCTGGTTCGTTTGCCGATTTTAAGCGCAGAAATTCACGAGCGATTTTCCCCCTCTGCATTTACGCGATTTGTAGTAAGTGTTCTTAAATCGCATAGAATTCGGTGTGCTAGCCATTGTCTTAGAACGCGCCTGATTAATAACGCGTCTCACCTTTCACACTCACACCATTTTTTGTTTTGCTGAGTGACATATAGTCTAATAACCCATAGAGTTTTCGTGGTAAATAATGTAAAATTTGAGCAAAACAACTTTTTGAAAGTCTTTTTTCTCAATTTGTTATCAGCACAAATTAATGGTACAATATATCACTTTAAAGAAATTCTTTGGCCCATTTCAATCATATGCGCAAGCACCTTAAGCTTACCATGTATCTCTCCTAGGGTGAGAACTTTAAAACCTGCTAGCCATATGTTCAGCCAGTAGTATCAACAATATACATTCGAGAAATAATATATTTTACTATTTATTAATTGGTAAATTGGTGTAATCTTGTCATTTTTAAGTCCAACAAACAAGTTTGACAGCTGATTGATAGGCATCAATAAAGTCATTTGGATACCAACTGTTTATCATTAGTATTCATTTTGAAATGAAGACTGATTGTTTTCTTCTTAAGGCAAGGGAATACGCGGATTTTGGGTTACCTACCGGAATCATTTTGTTCCGAAATTTCTTATGCATTTGGGATAGAATGCGACAAACGATGTAGGAGTAGATAAAATAAATAGCCGCAGATATATTCTATTGGTGTTTTTGTCATACGGTCCCACTCTGCACCTCGCGGTTTAGTGCGCCTCCTGTAAACTACGCGCCATTTGTGGCGCAAAAAATACAAGGCAATCAAAGAGTACCGTTACTGTAAAATTTATGTACAGCAGACGTGTTTGCACAGTTTTGACAGAAAAATTACCGGTATGACACAAAACACCATAGAATATATATGGCTAATTTTATTTTATCTACTCCTACATCGTTGGTGCATTCCATCCCACAATGCAGAAGAATTTCGGAACAAAACGATTTCTCAGTAGGAACCCCAAAATCCGCGTATTTATTCTTAGCTTCCTTTTGGCGCGTTCACCAGAATTTGCCACAGTGGCAATATTTCATTATTTTGTGCAAAATTTGTTTTTCTTAAACCTTGATAATGAAAACAAATTTTCCAGAGTTGCTCAAAATATTCAGCAATAATTCCCTTCCTGTTTCATTTTAAAGGCTGACTCATAGATTTCCCAGGAGGGGCCCCCCGCCCTCAATTTTCAAACAAATCATGGTTTTTTGCATATACATAATGCGTGTCCATATATTATTCGCGGTGTGAAATAGCTAAACTAAATTAAAAGTTTTTCATATAGAAAATCGCACTTTATTAAAAATTCTGGATCCTGAATTTTGGTTATACCAGTATCCTATAGCAATGTTATACTATACATAATGTTTACTGCACAAACGAAAAATCTGATTCATCTCAACTTTGTAATTGTGGCATTTTCGTTTACTATCTTTAGTTCTATTGACTTACAAAAAAATATATTTTGAATCTCCTGGTTTGGCCTTTACGTAGTTTCCTTGTAGGGTACCTGGTGTTACATCAGTATCCAAAATGAATTTCCTCCAGATTGTTGTCTCACTCTTGTCATCATACTCGGTGCAAAAATGTTTTAACTTTTGAAGAAATGAACCTGCAAATACACACTGTTTTTGATAATTAGTCACTTGTACCGTTTAAAGTATTTTACGTAATGTAGCAGTGTATTCACAACATTCCTTTCAATGTCTAATGAAATGACAGTAAACAACAAAAACTAAAGAAATGTCAACTTCCATTGGCCTAATGGATACACTGGGGAGGGGGGAGTACAGTATCCTTTTGATCACCTATTTAAAAACTAAAGGGAGCACTCTATATATTGAGGTGACATCAATGTTTACAAACACAATTTAGCACCTGGTCTCTTGACAGAGTGCGAAGATAGCAGACAGTTCAGCATTCAATAGCCTTATCACGCCTGATTGAGCGGCCGAAATTTTAAAAGCACAAGCCCCTACAGGTGCTCACGCACACTGCCGGACAGTGCTTGTTCGTTGCCCGGCGTTGACGTCACTTGTCAACTCATCTATAAAAACACATCATACATGAGCAGGACTTCAGGGTGCCTTAACACTTAGTGCCCAAACTAAACTAAACAAAACTTCTGTTAGTGCCCAATGGGACCCAACCCCTATAACCACTTCCCGTGGATTGATTCATTAAACCTACCACAAATAAATGGGGGTCACATAAGAACCACATACCCACATAAAAATGAAATCTGACTTTGACCTATGACCTAGGCCACTTGAAATTGTCACTACTACTCTTCGAAACAGTGGGTCGCACATTTCCATCATCAACTCCAATATAAGGGTTTGAACCAAATAATTATTATATCTACTCTAGACTAACCAATTAAAATAATAATGCAAAATATAGCCAAATTTATACCATCTTTATGTTTCTCAGAAACTTCAAAATCGCCTTATTGTTCCCATAGACTTACACAGTATAAGAGCCAGGCATGACCAAAATTAAAATTGATGCTAATCACATATAAAAGTGGTTATTTGATTTAAGTATATAATTATTAATTAACCTCCTCAGGTATGATATCTAAGCAAATAAATCCCAAGATTTATTACTTTAATTTTTAATTTAGGGCAAAATATCTTGATTTTTCACTCCGTTATGTGCCCCAGGGGGGTGGGTTTCCTAGAACCCCAACCTCATTTATTCTAATCTAATAAGCCGTGGGCGGATTTAACATTTTTTTGTATCATGAGAAGCGTATTCCTAAATCAGACAATTAGCAAAACTCCGTGAAAAATTTGATTGGGCGTAACCGTAGAAATCGAAAAAACATCAATGTTTGGTCAACTGTTATTAAAACTCATGAGGATGCTACATGCTTTCCTCTCTTTTTGATCGTTCAAAGGTCATCTGAGGTCATGTTTCCAGATGCCATCTTGCCAGGGATAATCAAGCTTTATTCCATTATTTTAATCAAGTGCTCCTGCAATTTTGACTTTTGTATGCTTTTATTGAATCACTGAGAGTTGGTCTGTTAAAACATGAGAGAGTTTACTTTGTCTCACCTAATAGGCCAACAAGTATTCAGCTTTTGATTATCCGTGCGTGGTAAGTATTTCTGTTTTTACACCATGCTCTTACCAAGGGGGGGGTGGGGGGGTAAGGTGCCCCTCTGAAAAAACAAAATGAGGGCAATCAGAAAATAAAAGACGACATTCATTGACATCAGCCCTTTTTTTTCCAGACCTCCTTTGCCTGGCGACCGGGAAATTTTTGCCTTTGATCGGACATTTGTTGCACCTACCAGAATTTCCCCCGTTGAACCACCAGGCTGGCTATGCACCGCATAAAGATAGTGTGGACTTTACATTTGTAACTATGGTAACTAGCATCTTCTGCATAATGCTCAGTTGAGAATTACATAATTGCCAGGGTGACACGGGATTTTTTTTTCTTTTTTCTGAATACACGGGGAGAGATGAATTTCTGAGGGTGGATTCATGAAATAAGTGCAGAATGTGTCAATTTTATAGATTTTTTGGATTCGTGCTAACGAATCCCTACGTTCGCTTCAGCTTGTAGTGGTAGACACATTTCGTTTGTTGAGTAGACCATTTGCGCTAGTTTTAAAAGTCATTTAACCTATACCTACCACCTAACCAGCCTTGTTAGGCTCCATGTTGACTCATCATGGCTCATCAAGCCAGCCAACACTTCACTGGAAACCACTGTGCTGGAAACCCAATAGCGATCATTACAAACATGTTCATTCACCCTAATTGAGTGATAAATTCTCCAGAATCCTCCATAATCCATATATGGTGTGTTCTAAAATCCATATATGGTGTGTTTCTTACCAACTATGGCTGATTTTTCAGTCCTCATTCAGCTATTCGCAGTCTGGCTATTTGCCGTTACACCCCCTGAGACGCCTATACCTCCTGCAATCCATCGTTTAGCATAAGAGGGTGTAACTAAAATCAATGGAAGAGCCACTCCAGCCGTCATCCTTATATTTCAACAGGAATGAAACTGCAATTTAATTGACATCGGATAGCATCCAATAAAAAAGTGGATTAATATGTTAAAAAATATACATAGAACTTCCTTGAAATTGGCGAAATTATTCCTTGAGGGGTTGGTGGGGTCTGGGGCAAGGGGTTGTTGGGTGGAGTTTGGGGGCATTGGGAGGGTGTGGGGTTGTTGGTGTTTGTGGGTGGGTATTGCGGGTGTTGTGGAGGTGGGTGTTATGGGGCATTGTGGGGTGTTGCGGGGTGTTGTGGAGGGCGTGGGGTGTTGGGCGGGGGTGGGGTGTTGCGGGTGTTTTGTAATCGGGGTGGGGTGTTTGGGAGGTGTGGGGTGGTTTGCTGGTGTTGGGGAGGGGGTGTGGTTGTTTTGGTTGGGGGTTTTTGGGGAGGGGTGGGGTGTTGCGGGGTGTTGAGAGGGAGTGGGGTGTTGCGGGGTGTTGGTGAGGGGTGGGGTGGCATGGTGTGTTGCATAGGGGTGGGGTGTTGGGGAGGGTATAATCTTTCATCCGTGTAATCTGCTTGCAACATCTTCTTTGGGTACACTCTCTACTTTTACAGTTGCAAGCTGGTGTGCTGCTCTTTGTCTTACAAGCTATAAAACTCGAAAGCCCGTCGAGATTGTGGTTCGAGAACCGTGCCTTGTTTTACCAATTTTTCACCCAATGACCCTTTTTAAAGTCCTCCAACACCAAAAAATCCCGTAAAAGAGCCCTAGATTTTAGGGATCAGACACTGAAATGACCAATGACCCCCCTTTTTTTTGACCAAGACCTTATTGTTTTGGATCCACCACCCTGTATTTTGTGTGTAAAAAAAGAGTAGGATTTATGATTCTCAGTTTAGGATTATTCTACTATACCATCAAAATTCCCACCCCCCCCCCCCCCCCAATCCGCCCCCCCCCCCCCCCACACAAAAAAAATACCCCCCCCCGCCCCCCCCCCCCCCCCCCACCCCCCCTAAAAAAATACCCCCCCCCACCCCCCCCCCCCCCCCCCCCCCCACGTGGCGCCTTCCCCGGGAAGACGTGAAAACAATTGGGACGGGGGCCCCCCCCCCCCCGGCCGCCGCCCCGGCCGAGGCCCCTTTCCCAAAGGATAGTAAAAAGTTGGGGACAGACAAAGATGCAGAAAGTCTGACAGGAATATTTGAGTAGAGAGGGGGGAGAGAAAACGCTAAGACCCATTTTCTTCTCTTCTCGTCTAAATCCATTCTCTCCTCCGCCGTCACTACGGGCAGAGTACCCCCTTTTTATTCTCCTCTACACTGCATGACCCCTTTTTTTGCAAGAAATTCTCTGCACACGATAGCCCTTGTCATCAAGGGTCGGTAGGAGCAGTACGTCACTCCCCCCCCCCCGCCCCGGGGGGGCACAACCCCCAACCGAGGTTGCAAGAATCCACACGAGCGGTGACCCTCTTGTTTTCCCTAAGAGACATTGTGGGGCAAAAGGCTCTGTAGGGAATTCCCATCCCTTCCCAAGCACTGCCCCTGATTAAGTATAGTACACTCAACTGAGTCAAAACAAAGCTCTCCATTGACCCTGTATCAAATTTTAGGACATCCACCGACGCGGAATTCGCGCATGTGTTACATTCGGGTGACTGACATAAATTCCACACACAATTGAATGTGTGTCATGTACGTGTCATGCAACACATGCTTGACCCGCGCTCACAAACACGTTTCCGCGCATGACAGCAATCAATACTCCATTGCACTCCCAGTTTCAAACTTGGTTCCACTGCGCGAAAATAGCCATGCTTATTTCCATTGTCACCTTATTTAAAGTGAATTCCACCCTGCAATGATGACACTGTGGGGTTCAGGAATGAGCTAAGTAATACCACCACGATCTCGATCTCACTAGTCACATTAATCGCGCATAATCTACCTTATTTAGGAGTACTTTTCAACCCTCATTTCCGGGATAATTGACTCCTGGCGCAACGGTACTGACATAAAAACAATACAGACACTGAACAACGGAAAGGCTTATTTAAATTCTGTTTTTCAGCTTCCTCCGTAGCCGAGACCATAACGGATTTTCCCATTATCATTGCGAATTTTTTTACCACCCGAGGTCTAAATAATGGTCTCTCGAACGTCATGAACCCACAATACAGAATTTCCAAAATCTCTCCCCAAGCTGTATCGCAAATACGACGTCACCATTCAGTAATGATAGTACTGAGCGGTGCTCTTCATTTGTAAATGTATTTGAAAGAATGTGTACGTTGCTGAGTAAGCAATGATGATAAGGCTGATTATCCAGGTCGCATAGATTCAGTGTAGTACACATAGCTTATACTCAGGACAGAAACCCTTTGACGAGTGCGTAATTCCAAGTTTGTAAAGGGAAGACTACCAATGTACAAAGGATGTGTGGTCGGTGATCCAGCAACAGCAGAATCGCCTCAGGGCCCATCAGAGGCAATTGCAAACAGTAAATATCAGAGAACCCGGAAGTACACGCTCGTCAAAGGTTTTCTGTCCCAGACTATAGAATCTCACTGTTATTATTCATGAGTTGGGGAGACCTGCGAAGAGTTTTATACCAAGGTCTTGTACCCATTTCTGAGATAACCTAGATAGAATATTAAAATTCACCACTTAATTTTGGCCTTGCCCTTCAACCTAAACTTTGGAGTTCATATTTGCAAAGTTATTTACAGTGTTTGGCAGTATGATTTTTGGTTGGTTTTCGATTTTAGCGTCGCAAAAATTCACGAGCGATTTCCCCCCTTCTCTCGTTTACGCGAATTTGTAAAAGTTTCTTACAAATTCGCATAGAACTACTGGTGTTTTTTGCTAGCACACTTTGTCTAAGATGCGCCTGATGAATTACGCTTCGCACCTTTCCGCACACCCATTTTTTTTGTTTTGCTGAGTGACATATAGTCGAAATAACCCATAAGTTGCGTGGTAAAAAATAGTGTAAAATGTTGAGCAAAAAACTTACTTTTTATGAAAGTCTTTTTTCGCAAAAATACGGTACGCCATATTTTTATTTCAGATTTGTTATCACACAAATGAATGTCTATATATAAATTTTTAAAGAAATTCTTTGGCCCATTTAAAAAATCATGAATGCCAACACCTTAAGCTTAATCCAATGTCATCACAAATACATCTCTAAAGCTATAGAACTTAAAACCCTGTGTACATATTTTTCAGCCAGTAGTATCAACAAATAGTAACATTCTATAAAATAATATTTTTACTATTTATTAATAGTAAATTTGGTGTAATCTTGTCATTTTTAAGTCCAACAACCAAGTTTGTAGACTCTGATTGCTAGTGCTCAAATAAATTCATTTTGGATACCAACCTGGTGTACTCATTTAGTATTCATTTGAATGACAGAATATTGTTTCTCTTAGGCAAAGGAAACGCGATTTGGGTTTTCCTACCGGAATCTTTTGTTTCCGAACTTCTTATGATGTGGGATAGGAAAGCAACCAACGATGTAGGAGTAAGTATAAAATTAAATACGCATATCTATTCTATGGTGTTTTGTGTCATATACGGTCTCAACTCCCATGCAACGCTCGCGTTTTTATTGCGCCTCCTTTAAACTCCGCGCACATTTGTGGCGCAACACATACAAGGCATCAAAGAGTACTCGTACTGGTAAAATTTAATGTACAGCAAGCGGTTTTTGTACACAGTTATACAGAAAATTTAGCCGTATGACACAACCACCATAGGAAAAACCCAAAATACCGCGTATTATTCTTATCTCCTGTTGGAGTCGTGACCATATTTGCCACAGTGGCCAATATTTCTTATTGTTGTGCAAAATTTGTTTTTCTTAACCTTGATATGAAAACAAATTTTCAGTTTGCTTCAAAATATTCATGCAAGCCCTTCGGGGGGGGGGGGGGGGGGGGGTTCATTTAAAGGCTACTCAGACATTTCCCAAGGAGGGCGCCCTCAATTTCCAAACAAATCATGTTTTTTTGGCTATACATAATGCGTGTCCATCTAGTAAATCCGCTGTGTGAAATAGCTTAAGCTCAAATTAAAAGTTTTTTCATATAGAAATCGCAACTTTATTATAAAATTCTGAATCCTGCATTTGGTTTATATATCCCAGTATTCTATGGGATGTAATACTATACATAATGTTTACTGCATCAAAACGACAAAATCTGATTCATCTCAAACTTTTGGAATTGTTTTCAGTAAGGTTACTATCTTTAGTTCTAAGTGTGACTTAAGCAAAAAAAATATATTTTGAATCTCTGAGTTGGCCTTTAAGTAGTTCCTTGGTGGAGTGTACGGGTGTTTACAAGTCATATACCCTAAATGGAATTGTCCTCCAGATTTTGGGGGCTCACTTTTCATCATACTCGGTGCAAAACTGTTTTTAAAGTTTTGAAGAAATGAACCTGCCATCCACTGTTTTGATAATTAGGCAACCTTTTTTTTTTTGTTAAAACGTTTAAAGTATTTTAACGAATGTCGCAAGTGTATTCACCATTCCTTTCCATGTCAATAATGAAATGACAGTACCAACATAAAACTAAGATGTCAACTTCATTGGCCGAATGATTACCTGTGGGAGGGGTTAGTACATGTATCTTTTGATCACCTATTTAAGAAAACTAAAGGTAGCACTGCTTATGGATGAGTGACATCAATGTTTACAAACACAGTTAGCACCTGGGTCTACTGACATAGGGGAAGAATATGCCCATACAGTTACATCAAAAGCATGTCATAGCCTTATCACCCTGATTGAGCGCTAATTTTAACGCACAAGCCCTGCAGGTTCTCATGCATACTGCCGTGGCAGTGCTTTGGTTCGTCACATTCAACATCTATAAAACAACATCATACATGAGGCGGACTTCAGGGTGCCTATTGCCCAGCTAAAAAAAACTTCTGTTTTAGTGCCCAAAGGGACCCAACCCAGATAACCACTTTCCCGTGGGAGTTTGATCATGACACTAACACAATAAAATGGGGGTCAACATAAGAACCACATGGGCGCCCACAATAAAATGAAAATCTGACCTTTGACCTATGACCTATGCCAATTGAATTTGTCACTCTCGACAGTGGGTCGCATTTTTCCATCCTCAGCAACTCCAATATCAGCTTTTGAACCAGAATAATTCATTATATCTACTCTAGAATAACCATTAAATAATCATGGCAGAAAATATAGCCAATTTATACCATCGTGTATTTTTCTCAGAACCTTCAAAATCGCCTTATTTTCCCATAGACTACATTACACATGTTAAGAGCAACGCATGAAACAAAATTAAAATTGATGCATCAGAATATAAAGGGTTATTTGATTTTTAATCACAATTTGGGACATTAAATTGTTACCAAGGGAAAAAAGTGGCCAACTTACCATGAGTCATATGATATTATTCTACTTTCTTTTGCAACCATGGCCATGTGCAGAAAGACGAACGACACTGTTAGTGGCTCTTGCCTAGTGCAATGTGAGAAAATTGTATTCTTATCCTGCATTCTCCTCAAGCCGCCTCAGTTTGTAATAAAAGGGAGGAGTAGTTTCATTCCCCTCCTAATTCTTTAAAGCATTCAAAATTATGGTATTTACTGATATCTGGTCTATGTCATGACAAAAATATTCAACAATTGTCTGGATCAATTTTAACAGTTAAAGTGGGTCCCCCAGATCACACTAGAGGACTCTGGTTCCTAGAGTGTAAACAGACCATCTTGAGATGATCCCCTACGCCTTTTTGAGGGAAGTCTGCAAATTTTTACATTGCTACGGGATTGACTACACTAACAACACGGGACCAACAACTTTTACGACTCTCCGAACCACAAGGCACCGGGCACCCATTGCATTATCTGCACATTACATATTCACACTACATACAAGGCTTGTGTGACTGCTGATTTCCATCTTATAAGAACTATTGGTATGCCAGAGAATTTCGCGGTGGCTGATCCAGGGCCGTTGGTCGCTCTTATACCCTGCCGACGGTTTCAGAGGCTTACTTAGGACCCATCGGCCACCTCGTCCTCAAAAAGATGTGTCCAAATATTATTCTTTTTAAAGGGAGAAATCACTGTCAGTATTTTATTTACGATGGACTTTTATCAAGGTCAAGGAGAAGTGATGCAGTAATTGTTTTAAATGTTATTGTGAACTTTCAAAATATAAGAAAGTTTGTGTGGTCGTTTGCTCTTTTGTATACAAAAAAGATTTTAACCACGTAGCACAAAGTTGGAGATTAAAATCCCCCCCCCCCCATATTAAAAAAAACAAACACCCCCACCACCACCACCAAATCAGCACCCTTACAGAACCCTCAGATTTGTAAATCAATGATTCATGTCATTTCAACCATCGTGACAAATTTTGATCATTCATGAGAATAATTTATTATTTTAATGCAATGAAGCAAGAAATTAATGTTGTCTAACATATGCATATTCTGCTATTCTACTGAGATTTCGTGGGAGCTAATAACAGCCATAATAGGAAAACAAAAACATTGTCTTGATTTCCTTTGTAATTCTGTAATAGAAAAAATAAACTTATCTTTGCTCGTCATAGCACCTGGCCCTTGGGAAGTGAAGGGGGAGTTACTCGGGGAAGGGGGCGATAGAGGGGTGACTTACTCGGGACAGCTACGGGGAACAGCTGTGACATAAATGGTCATTGTCCAACCGCAAAGGCAGGCTAATTAAAGACTCAAAATAGCCCCACAATTTGGATTTAAAAAAAGAACAGCCATCATATGTGTACACTCGGGGTCGCAAAACTGCCTGGAAATGTATATCCAATGGTGAGGCTACCCACTTCAAAATCGGCTCGGGTAATATCACACTGGCACAGCCAGATGCCTGAATTGCCACTCGCGTAAACTATAGTATTTATCACAAAAATACCTTTACAAGAGGTACCCGTAACGCGCGCGGCATCCTGAAGGGGCGGGGCTTAGCAGTAGATCGCACATCACATTTGCGTTATTTGTAAAAGTGCGGCGTACTCCCCGACTTGAACAAAGAGTAGGCCTATGGCTGCTCGCCACGCATTCACAATCGAAGATTCAGCCACACCCGTGTTCATTCGCCCCTCAGCGGCAAATGAGTTGAATCTCGGCATTAGTGTTCGAGACTAGCTGCGAGATTCGGAACAACATCGGGCACAGCCCCCATTGATATCGAAAAACCCCGGCAGAAAAATACGCTGCAAATGAAATGTATTTATCAAAATATAACAAAAAACTGGGGACTGTAAAAGAAAAATATATAGGGATATCTAAAATGTATTTGGTCTCGTCGGCTGTATAAATCTCGCAATTTGGCGCCAAGTGTATTTTGCGCCGATGTCCGTGTCATGCACCACCCATTCACCGAAACGCTTTACAGACGGCCCCTACAAGGTGATATATGATTGGGGGAAGTTATACAATTTTTAGCAGAATCTCGGGTACGCCGCGAACATACGAGAAAATCTGTGATTACTACCTAACAAAATTCCAAAAAGCATAGTTGCTGTCATATTTGTAACTCAAGTTGCGTGCTGCAAGATTGTTGTATAAATTGCGTAGAAGGGGAATACCCGCTGTAGACTAGTGTAGTAGTGACAGTGTTAATAAATTTACCTCAGACTCAGTCTTCCGTGTACGCCCCGCAATAGTGATAAATGATTGGTCACATTTAGTTTTATGCAGTCGTAGATTTTTTCACATTACACCTTACCATAACAAGATATTGTGTGATGTATAGGGCTAGAATTTCAAATAAGAAATCATTTGTAATTTGATGTGATGCATTGCTGCAAAATTATTGATAAAAGTACTACACTCATAACTAGGGAAAGAATTTAGTATTGTGGCACCACCTATGAATTAGCAGCCTCAAGGAATAAACTGCATGCTGTTGGATGCGGTGGCAGCATATATGCATGATAGTTTAGTGATAAATAGGCTTAATGCGTGATTGCAAAGCGCATGTCATCACCAATATAGTGCACCGCCAAAAACATTTACTGCAGAAAGACACGCGCCGCTCGCGTAAAGAAAACAGAAAAGAATTTTGTATTGTGCCACCAACTAGTGACCTCGGCGGCTTCAATGGAATAAATAAAACTACCTGTTGAAGGAGGGGTGGTGGCAGAACCCCAAAACAACTTCGGTTTTTAGTAAGAATTTGCTAGATTTTCGGTTATTTTATTAATTTGTTTGGGTAATAGAATAGAACTAAAGGATGCAAGGTAATGCTGAATACTGTGTCTCGGAGTTTAAAAACAGTCAAATACTGGGTCTCGGCTCGATATTCATGTTTTTACTTGCGTCGGACACATTCTTGCATAAAAATGGACATCTTACCCTTTATGTTTAAATAAAAATCCTAACATTATGGTGACAACAACTGATTGTCTGCAGTACAACATGTAGTAGGCATGTTTGTTCCCCCCAACAAAAATTTGAAGAGTATATTTAAAAAAATCATGCTCAAGGAGAAGAAATAGAAAATATTGTGATCCTTTGGAAACAGTACGTGAACTTCATGTTGACGGCTAAAATAAATTACAGAGATATGGCTCAAATGTGTGACTTAAACACAAATTTTCTAGGCTTCACAAACAATATACCTTGAGTCAGACCCAAAGACGACAAGTCCAGTTGGTGCAGGGGAGGCGCGCAGAAATCCCAACTTCAGAAGTCACCATCCCACCATTGCTTTCTATGTAAGCAAAATCTTGATGAAAAAATTCTGAATTTCTGATATGTGTCAAGGAATATGTTCTTATTCCCCAAAATTGTTGGCCGCTGCAGAATCAACTCCTCTGAAAGGGTTATTTCTGTTTTGTTTGTTGTTGAATAACGGGCCCGACGAGGACAATGTGCTATATGTTTGTCATGGAACACCCATGACGGCCCACATCAATCAAACACTTAATGGTTGTGGGTTTGCATCCCGTATAAGTTCTTTTGCTATTTGGGCGAGTTGCTATATTGAATGAGGCTTTGTCGTGTGTCCGCCACCATTGGTCTGGTTCTGGTTGGTGTATGGTAAGCAGTTATTGGCATGTTTTAATATAATAACTTTAAATTTTCCCTTGAAAAACAAATGTTGACCTATTTCATGCAAGTCAATAGTTCTGCCAGGATGAAAAAAAATGGCAATTTCAACAAACGATTTTAGAATTTCCCTCAAGGGTTGATTATGTCCAACATTTGTATTAATTGTCTTCAAAGTCAAAATTGCCTTCAAAATGCCCAAATTTCCTGGCAACCTACAATGTACCTACCTACCCTTGGAAGAATACAGAGAGAGTCATTTTGCGCGGGAAAATACACAGCTTCTTGCGCTGCGCTGTGAACCCAGTTGCGCAGACAACACGGGTAGGCCAGCCAAGACCTTGTACATGTATTTCCAGGCGCGGATCCAGGGAAGGGGCGCGCTTCACGGTAATTCTGCAAAATCAGACCATTTGGACAGGTTTAGTCTGTCGCCCGGTAATTTGACTTTTTTCAAAATCCGGATCCGCCCCGTATTTCACAGCTCTTTTGACTTACCTTGTCTGTCGAACTCCTCATATTTTAGGCGAAACCCCCCCCCCCGCCTAATAGTTCACAGGCTACACTAGTAGACAAGAGTCTTCTAGTGCGACTGCAACTCTTAGTCTTGAACTCAAGATGAAAAGATCAAGTTAACGTACTAGAGGTAAGGGGTCACAAACTTTTTTTTGCTAGTCCCTAACACTAAATTGCCATTGTTATGTACCAAAATGGCCATATATTAAGTTAAAATTCTCATTAACGAAGCGACTCAGTTGCTTAGATTAGAGTACTTGGACTGCATAGACCCTTCGGATCCCCTTCAGCAAGAAGAATCCATAAGTGACCACGGAGTTTTGAGCTGACTGAAGCATGAAGACAACGACGAGTTCCGATCCCCTCTGAAACGTGGCTTCTAGTCAAACTATTCCTATGGATGGTGTTAAAATTCAATACTAGTAGTAAGCCTCACATACCTTTTGCTCTTGATATTGTGCTGATTTTATCTTTAAAATAATTCTAAACACACAAATATTTCCCGGAAGTTCCAGTTTCTACTATTTTTCAATTTTTTAACTTAGACGTGTCCCTTTTTTTACCTTTTTCCCAAACACGTTTCGGCATAGAGGGGGCCAGACCAGATCTATTTGGTGGGTGTGGAATCTTTAATATGTGTAAACAAACAATTTCATTATTGCACGCTCCCACGTAATCAACTCATGCGATTTTTTTCCCCCCCGCGCATGTCGAGTTTCACGCGCTGTACGAGTTTTCCTCGCCTAATGTCGATTTGCCATCGTTTATGTTCGAGTTTACAGCGCTATCTTCCAGTTTGCCCTCTATAATCGAATTTTGCTCTCTATAGGGTGAGTTTGACATAACTCATGTACAGTTTTCCTCACGGTCCAGAAAAAAACCTGTTGAGTTTTCCCCGCGCTGTCGAGTTTCACCGCGCTGTTTATCCGAGTTTTTCCTCGCAATATGTCGGGTGTGCAAGCGTTATATGTCGAGTTCACAGCGCTACTGTCCAGTTTGCCCTCTATACATCGAATTTTGCTCGCTATATGGTGCATTTTGACATAATCATGTCCTTTTCTCAACGGTCCAGAAAAAATCCTGTCGAGTTTCCTCCCGCGGCATGTCGAGTTTCACACGCTCTGTGGTTATCGATTTCCTCGCCATAATGTCGAGTGTGCCGCGTTATATGTTGAGTTTACAGGCTCTAATCTGTCCAGTTTGCCCTCTATACAACGAGTTTTGCTTCTATATGGTGAGTTTGACAAAAACAAAATCAAAAAACATTCCAGTTTTTCCTTCCTCATGTCCAGAAACAATCATGTCCTATTTTTAAATCATGTCGAGTTTGTACATGTTGAAAAAATCATGTCCAGTTTGCACATGTTGAAAAAAAATCATGTCCATTTTTTTTAAAACTCGGCATGATTTGTTCTGGGCATGATTTTTTTATGCTGGACTGAGTTTCATTCTGGACAGATTTATAAACTCGGCACATATAGCTCAAACTGGATAGGCATCGCTGAAAACTCGACAATGCGGGGGTAAACTCTGCTATACAAGCGCATGAGAACTCGAATGCGAGGAAAAACTCGCCAATGATTGAAACGTGGAGCGTGCATATTTCATTATAGACTCTAGGCGAACATGTATTCAGCGAAGACGGGAACATGGCGTTTTAAACCCAAGAAAACACGCCGGAGTCGATCCCACGACAATTGCACCCTGTTTTGACCGTCTGTGACCTTTGTAATTTTAATATAAAGGGATAAGCAGCGATTGCTCCTCCCGAAAACATCAAAATAAATCATCAACATTCATATTTTTGTTACTGGCAGATGTGCAAACATAACTGCAAGTTGTTGGCTGAAATCCGTGTATTAAAGACAAGGCCGTACTTTTTATCGGATTCTGTTAATTTTAACTGCGTGTGTATCAAACTGTGACTGGTGATCAAAAAGACTTTCCGTGTGAATATCCAGATTTTAAGGCGTGTGTGATCATACCTTTGACCTCAAAAAAAACATTATTGATCTTTTTTTTATTCTGTACTGGTGTAAACCTCAATCAAAGCTGTTTAGTGTAGATTCTGAGATTGCCATTGCTGCATGTCTATTTGCGGGAACGGCCATGACAAATTTCCTCAAATACATTTTTTTTATTATTGGTGTTTGTTTCTACCTTAGATAGTATATGCATGGGAATTGTGCCCAATTGTCCCGATTTATAAGCTGAAAAAAATGCATTCACATTTTTTATTCTCTCGCATTATCGCGCGCTGCTAATCCCTTTAATGAGTATGATTCATAAACCCAGGTCGACAAATATTTCTTCTTATCGTGTCCAAACAGTGATTCTCAATAATGATCCAGCCAAAGATGGGTACACCGTCTGGCTGCTTCACTGAAAATCTGCTAGGTCTTGTCTGAGCATTGTTGCTCCAACGGCGGGCAGACAGAGAGTTCCCTAGTCTGCTGCGCTGTTCCACAATCACGGAGTGTCCTGATCGCTTCCAGGTAGCCCCCTTCTGCAAGGAACTTTAGATCAGGCAGTTCTGGTTCTCAATATGTTGAGGCACGCCATCAGCCTGAGGAGTCCGCTCCAGGTGGAAGATTCACACCAGGTTCACTAACAATAGATGTTACTTGGTTGACCGCAAGTCTTCTTTCACAATGCGACTCTCTTATACTTCCTTAGAGACTGATTCAAGAGGTTGCGCCTTTGTTTAAGCATGAGTTATTATAGTTATATAAAAGCTCCATGGTTATACCAACTCGCTCTCTGGATTTAGGCGGTTGGCAGAAGGTTTCTGTCCAAACTTAGGAATGCTTCCATTGATACTTGGCAGTACGCTATTGCATGCCTGCCTACACTAAGACGGCGTCTGGCGGAGCAATTCTTGCTATAGGATGTATAGGTTCTCCATTGGTGTTGGAGGAAGACATCCTGTGATAGCCGGCAGGGCATTTAATGCTGAATCAAGCTTCTTGGCAGGGTTGATTCGTTCCATACAGGGCAAGCATACTCTGCACATGAGTTAGCACAGGGCAAGTGTGTCGATCTTAGGGGATATGTGGGCGAGAACCCCATTTGGCCAGGAGTTGTTCAAAGATATATTGCGTGAAAATACTTTAACTTCGTTTCTTGATGTGGGTCTTATAAGAGAGAGTGCGGTCCAAAGGTAACTTCTAGGTAGACAGGAGTTATCACAGTGCACCAGGGGTGTACCAGACCCAAGTTTACAGTCAGGTGCCGTTTGCTTCAGATTGCGTAGATGGAAAGGCACAACCCTTGTTTGGATGGATTTGCAAGTAGGTGGTTTTCTCGTAGTTAAGGAGTGAGTTCATCCAAAGGAGAGTCTCTCTTCAACAAACTGTGAAGTCGGCATCCTGTGCACTAATTCCAAGATTGTCAGCATAGATAAAATGACAGGTTCCTGCACTTAGGTTCCTAGGTTGGTCGTTGGTATAGATGTTAACACAGGAGAGGTGCCAGTTACGTTCCCTTGTGGATTCCATTGTTGAGCTTACGCCATTGACTTTTCTTCGCTACTAGTGACAAAGAACATCCTGTTTGAAAGCCATCCCTGATAGCTCAGTTCAGGCGGATATCCTTGTGAGTCCAATCTATGGAGTAGGCATCTGTGAGTAACAGTGGCATAAGCTGCTGATAGATCAACGAACACAACTCCGGTTACCAGTCCCTTCGCGAAAACCATACTCGAGTGTTGAGTTAGGTGAGTACTTGGCTTGTCGTTGATTTGCCTGACCGGAAACCTGCTTGTTCTGGTATGGGGTGTTTCGTCTATCACTTGCGCTACGGTGCGCAGGAGACGTCAAAGAGGCTGTAGGTATGGCTGAGGAGTGATCTTGGTCTATAGCTCTTGGATAGATTGATATTTCCCAGGCTTAAGAGTGCCAAACATGAGCTTTCCTCCAGATTTTGGGAACTAAGGCCGCAATTGTAGAGCTCAAGAAGGCATCCTTATAATGGGCAGAAAGTTTCAGCTGCTCGTTGCGCTATTATCAAGGCTTATGATTTCCTGGTGAAGTTTAGCAATTACCGGATTCCAATTCCTCATGTTGAAAGGGCGGGTGAAACCAGGGTCACAACTAAACCTCTACGGTCTAGTGTGATCTTCTGGGGCTTCTTGCTGCACTTGATATTTAAACGCAGTTGGTGGGCGACTTAATTGGGTGTAACATTATACAAATATACATGGGTAGAGGGAACTAGGGCACAACTATTTTTCCCGAGGGTCCTGGCTACGGGCTATCACCCCGAACCCGAAGGGTGAGGGGTGATAGGCCCCGTACCGTACCAAGGGAAAATAGTGTGCCCTATTGTCCGATATAAACCACGTAGTATTTTTTTATACACCCTCAGTGACTTGGGGCGACGAGGTTGTAGCGGAAACAGTTCATTATTTCCTAGGAAAATAGTTCGCGTAATAGGAATCAGCCAATGAAATAGCATGATTTATTCATGAATATTCATGAGGTGTAATTAGTGGGATGCTGTGGAGGTGCTGTTGGATTCCCCCTTGAGCTTTCGGATTTTTTTGTTATTGTTTTTTTTTTTTAAAGACCATGATTTTTTGTGTTATGGGATATCGGTGGATTCAATTCAAGTAGTGCCGGTTTTGATCTTTTTCCAGGAGATCCTCTCCGAAACGTCCTCAACTTTAGCAGTTGTTTTGGCTGAAAGGAATCAGCTTCAAACATGGGAGTATACTCTTGATATTCTTAAGCACATTCCTGGAAAGGCCTGGTATATATTCCGTCCTACAAACTCTGGGTATGAATTCCGGGCAGCTTGCTTCACTAGTTTGGGGGGCAAAAATGTCATACTATGGGTTTTGGAGCAATCCTCTCAGTTCTGGTCAAGTCGTCGGGAATCCTTGCAGTCATGCCTTTCCTATAATTAAACAGACGCTTAAAAAAGGCACTTGTTGTATTACTGCAGCGTGAATTGGATAACGATTGGTCGATGTTGACTTAGTGGAACAGGATCCAGAACAATCTTGCTACACAAGTTAGAGATGTTTTACTACAATAGCTAGACCGGGGTTGTAACCTCTCGCTGCTAATCCCTTTAATGAGTATGATTCATAACTCCAGGTAGACAAAGATGAATATTTATTATCCTTTCCCTGGAGATGGCCAGCGCACGTAAGTGTTGGGAAAAAAATGTGCGCTTGGCCGAATTCGAACCAGCGATTTCCACATCATCAGCACGGCGATCCCGCCAACCGAGCCACCAAGCCAGGGTTAGCAGAGAAGCGTAATAGATTATCTATAGGTGTTAGGTCCGAAAAATGTTTTTCGCTTTCCAATCGGATAGCATCAGAACAGTAGGCCCTATATAACAAGGTTTAAAAGTGTCTAAGTAATCTGTAAAAAATATCTCTTGTAACGATCTTGTTCGGTTCCTAATGACCTTTGCTTCACCCCAACCTATGACATGGTTGTTTTCAGCAACATGATCTGTTATAGCGGATTTGTGAACAGCCGAAATAGATTTCTTTGTTTAGTTTTTTACAGTTTTGCTGATTTTGTCCACTTCGGCTTTGTGTTCTTCTAATCTAGTGCCAAACTTTCGGCCCGTTTCTCTAATAAAGATTAAGGAGGTTATAGAGATAAGGAAAAAAGGGGGCACCACCATGAACAGAGACGAAGGACAATATCAACTTTCGCATGTATTTGATGATTGCTGATCTCAAAGGTCAAAAGAACTGTTAACTCTGTCACTAGGAAACATCCATCTGGTGTCAGGATCAGCATTCACATTAAGTGTTGAGATCGAACGGCAACAGTGATTGTCGAGCCGTCCACAAGTAAGTGAACAACTTTGGATCAGAAGTTCGAACCGTTTTTACAAGTTATATCTACCGATCCTGATGAACCTACTAGTATTCAGTACTGGTCCAAGTAATCACTGGACAAAATGGGTGTGGATGAAATGGGGAAGATGGGAAAGAACAAAATGAGTGTGGGCAAAATGGGAAAGTTCCTAGTGATATATAACCGTTGGCAGTGGGGATATACTGACAAAGTCAGATATCCAAATGTAAACAATTATATCCAATTGACTGAGAGAGTAACATAATGAAGAATACAAAGAAGTAGTTATCAGCAGATAAGGCGAAATAAAAGAAAGTGTATTCTCTGTGACATTTGGCAAAAAAGTATGTGCTATGTTTTATTTATTTTTTGTTTTGTTTTGGTTCCATATTGAATACGTCTTTACAATTTATCATTAATTTCGTTTTATAATTGTCTTTTTATTTTAAAGCGTCCGACCGCTTAATGAGAAATAAACAACAAAACTTTTCTAAAATAATGGTAAAAAACCTAGCATGAACTTTAACACACTACCCATGGGCAATCATTGCATTGATGGGAGATGTTTAGAGATTTTAAGGTGAAGGACACATAGCATGCTCAACATAATAAAGGCCCTCTATCGGCTATGGATTAAGTGAAATAGTGTTTAAATGATACATACATCAGGCTAAACAAAAAACCTCTTCACCATATAAATCTAAATAAACTATTACAGTTAACATGATTTTAGTTAACCTTTTGCAACTATCTAGTATAGCATTATTTTGCACAAAGGGACCGGCACCGGAACCTGGAGGCCGGGGCTTTAAAATTGACCGTGTGCCAGCACTTTATTGACACTTAGGGAGAACATGTAAGGCCTGCATCCTCTAATGTTGGTGCTGGATTTCCCGAGTGGGATTTCTCCTTCCTCTGGGTGCTCCCTACCTACCCTACCTAACTTACTCATTTCATCTCGATCCTGACTTTCGCAACCAAGTTGGCTAGGATAGGTGAAACAATCTGGTTGGCTCGAAAGATGAGCCCCACATTAGTTGGTTGGCAGGTTGGCTTTATGGCTGTTGGGATAAGGTTTTGATCCCAATGTAGGATTTAGCGGCGATTGATCCTGGGATAATCACGACTCAATCAGTGATGCCTATATGGGTACAGGCACAGATCCCTAGTAGGGGTGAAGTGCAACCCCACACGGAAATCAGGAGATGGGGGGAGTTGTATCAGGACTCTTCCACATGGAGACAGCATCCTCCACCTCTATTTTGTCTTGCAAACAGTGTGGTGCAAATGGTGCTGTGGACTACTCCTTCTCTTCTTCCTTTATTTCTTTATTGAGTTACGATAGGTACATAGGTAGATACTAGGTCCAACCAACTATGGTGTGAAATAGACCGGCTGCATTGTGTAGGTTGGTTCGTGGGTGCGAAAAAGGCTAAGGGGACATCCTGACAGGAATAAGCAACGCTGCCTTAGAGTGTCAACCGTTGAATGAAAGACAAAAGGCTAAGGGACCTTCCCCAACAGAAAAGGGTTGCTGGAGACCTGGCGAATCCCCGCTACTTTGACAAGTGACCAGATGAATAGTTCACAACGTAGCACCAGGTTAAAGCCATGATTTAAAGTCTGTGCCTTCGGAGTCAACAGTGGTCTATACCAATATTGCATGATGGGTTGTCCTAAAGCCTATGGACGGCCCCACCCTGATATTGACAAAGATGCATGGACAACTTTGTAGACGCAAAAAGGCTTTCATCATTAGCCACTTAATGTCCAGACACTGTCAACAACAGCCAAGAAAAGAGACTCTTACATGAGCAAAAACTGTACGATATCGATGTCAGCTGCATCACAAGAACACCGCATGTGCACAGTGAACTCACTCTACAGGAGAATATCCATGGATATGCACTTATTACAGCCTCTGCAGAAGAAAGAACAAGGGAGAAATGCAGCTACAGGAGGTGTGGGGTTTCTTTATCACAAAGGCTCTCAAGTCATGTGCCAACCTTTTCAACTTTAATGAGCGCATCTTGAAGCTTCACTGACGGGCAACCTGAAAAAACACACAGTCATTTGCTGTTAACAGCCCCACAAGACTATCCAGAAGAAATGTCTTCTCTCACTTACCATGAACTTTCCACTGCCACCAGTTACAGTTCCAGCCAATAATTTATTTTACATCCCTGGAGTTTACAACGCTAAGCTTGGGCCGCAGACGACGCGCGGTTCACTTGCAACAACGAGTCAAACAGAAATGGAAGTCATGAAGGACTTCATGGAACAATGTAACCTTTTACCACTAATACCAAATCCCAAAACCCATTCAGGTAAGACTGTGGACACACCAACCCAAATGGAGAACGTGTCAACTGGACTATATTCTGGTCAGTAAAGTGGATGAACAGCATGAAGAACTTCAAGAGGCCTACAACACTTTGAAGCTGTAAGTCTGATCACAGAATGGTCTCTTGCAGGAGCAAGATAAGTTATCGTCAGAGAAACAACCTCACAGAGATCCATGAAAACAATAGACTGGAGGAAGGTAGTGGGGGATACCAAAGACTTGTGAGCGTATACTATAGCGGTATACCATAACAGGTTCAACACTCTGTTGATGAAGCTTGTGAAGACCAAGAAACATCAGCGCGTATAGTATATATATGTCCTCACTGTCAGCCAACAAAGATTAGAAATGGCATTTGGAGATGCTACCTAGAATAAAGAAGAAGGGACTACTGCCTTTGCCTCAAAGACAAGTCAGCAAAGCCAGAGAAAAATTGAAGTATGCAGCCAAGAAGCACCGTATAAATCCACCAGAAGCTCCAAGCAGAACCTGATGCGGTAGGCTGCACTTGATGAAGCTTACAATGTGGTTGCTTGAGGAGCATGTTAAGTCCAAGGCTGAAGAACTTGACGCCCTACATCTTGAAAAACAAAGCATGCTGCTGCATGGGAATGGACTGAGGGAGCTGACGATAAGAAGGGTCTACCCCACCTATAAGATCAAAGGTGAAACAAATCTGAAGAAGCGCTTGACACATGGTGGTTTCAGCACTTTAGTTTTCTTCTTGGCAAGCCAGTTCAGTATAACACTAACCTTGATGACCTTTCTTCAATAACAAGAAGCAGACACCCTTGCCATCCAGGACTGACCGTTTCAATATGGAAGGAAGCTTCAGTCTGCTGAGAAAATGAAAAGAAAACCAAGGACACCTGGTCACCGACAAAAATTCCGCATGTGAGTTCTGGCAGAATCAATATCCATGATCAATGTTTAGAATTTTGTAATAACACATACATGGGAAACAAAACAGCAGCCCTTGGAAACATCAGTCATTCAGTCCTCTACCAAGAAGGCGACCTCCACAACCCCCTAAAAAAACGACAGAGGAAATACACTGTCACCACTGGCCTCTAAGATCTACAACTCCATGCTGCTAAACAGAATCACTCCTCACATATATCCCATTCTCAGCCGGAACCATAACGGTTTTCGCAAAGGCAGATCAACCACTACCAAGAAATTGCCCTCAGAAGGATCATAGACGAGTTTGAGAATGGTCCAAGAGAAAAGATTCAATTGTGTTCGTTTAGATTTTCCAAAGGCTTTTGACCGTGTTAACAGGGATGTAATGCTGCATTTTCTCGCCAACTACAGTGTCTCAGATGAGACTGTCAAGGCAATTGCCATCAGGTATGGATAACCCATTATAGCTTTGTGCAGACCAAGGATGGGCCCACAAAGGAGTTCCGAACAATACTGGATATTTTCCTCCATGGAGATACTCTTGCTCCCTACCTCTTTGTAGTCGTGGTTGATTACATCCTCAGACAGAGTCTTGAAATCATGAACAACGACAAGGATCTTGTACCATCAAACCCAAGCGTTCCAGACGTTACATGGGTCAGCATCTCCACAGACCTTGTCTACGAAGATGATCTAGCTCTAACAGGCATGAAATCTGATATGTGGTGCACAAGATCGACTAACATCACTTGAGGGATATGTGCATTGTGCAGACAAAGTCGGCCTACATCTTAGTGCCAAGAAGACTGAATATATGACTGTCATGAGGAAGACGTCATCAACCGATTCCACAGCAGATGGTTAGCCAAATCAAAGAGGTCAAGGACTTCAAGTATATAGGGTCCTATGTTGCCGACAGCAGAAAGACTCCTGTCACGCAAAGGACAAGCTTGGAATGCCTGCTGCAATAAACTACACCACTTCTGGCAATCTGGTTTCTCAATTCAACCAAGCTGAAATTCTTTTAGAGCATGTGTAGAGGGTATCCTCTTATATGGATCTGAGACCTGCGAACATGAAGAAAGAGCAAAGGAAGACGGATGGCCATGCACCAAGCTCTTATGCGAGTAGTACAAAACACGATCCTGGCGTGCGCACAAGACCAAGCCACAGATATATGGAGATATCCTCCAATTCATCTTAGGTTGCCCAACGCCGTGCCCGATTTGCCAGGTCACTGCATTTCGTGCGAGTTTGACCAAGTAGTCTAGGACCGTAAATGTTGGAAGTTACCATGCCAAAACAGGGGTCGTCGCCCCTTTAACTACATTGACTGTGATTGCTCGAGACATCAGCAGGATCCATCTGGACATCCCCAACCTAATGACAAAACAGGGACCATTGGCGCTGACCATGGTGAACAGCATCTCGCTCGGACGTTCTTTTCGTTAGATATATATATATAGAGATATATTTATTTCCGTTCAAGATAGTTAAAACGGTACTAAGGAAAATGATTCATTTTGACATTTAATTTAAAAAATAGGGATTAAGTCGCAAAATAGTATATGCCACTTTTCCGTTAAAGACAGTTAAAACAGTGTCCCAAAAAAAAAAAAGGACTGGTTCATTTGAAAGTTAATTACAAAAAAGAGAAAGTTTAAAACAATTGTTAAAAAAAAGTCTTGCACTACTCTGTTGTTTTAAAGAATCTCAAACAATGTGTCCCAAGAACGGACCATTTTGGACATTTAATTACCAAAAAAAAGGAAACCAGCTTCTTTAAAAACAATTGTTTAAGAAACTGTTTCATTTTGACATTAAGTGGCAAAAAGATTCAAATTAATTAGCAAAAAGGTATTGCACTATAATTCCGGAAAGGACACCTCCCAAAAACAGGTCCAAGGAATGGTCATTTTGACATTTTACTTACCCCACAAAAAATTAAAAACAATTGTTTAAAGTACTAATGGAACATTTTTGAAGAGCGCCCCAATTTTCAAAATGTGATATTTTGGCACCGTTACGTTGGTAATTGTTAGGAATATTATACCTGCAAACGAGAGAATGCTAAAACTGCGTATTTATCATAAATACCGTATTTTGTAATTGGGATGGGGATCCAGATGGACTTAACGGACCAGAGCTGGAAATGCTACGATTATTGTCCGTCCATGATGAATAGTGCCACCTAGGGAAAAATAACCTCATGATTTGACTTCCAGAAAACAACTGAATGCATGAGCGTAACACGTACTGGCGCGATTCCACATAGGAAAGCCGTGCCAGCAGCCGTTCAGTTGATTATTCGGGGATCCCGATACTAATATTCGAGTACAAAAATCCTTAGTTTGTGACACACGAAATTTTCGAGCTTAAACATTCACAGTATAGTTTTACTAGACAGTTACCAACGCAACCGGTGTAATAAATCTCAATTTGTTGCGAAATTGGGGGCGCTTTAAAAAATTGTGCTACTAGGCTTTAAGAATACTGGGTAATTTGAGATTAATTAGCAAAAATGCAACTTTATTCCGTTGAAGGCTTTAAACCAGTTGTCCTACTAGAACCTGGTTCATTTTGAACATTAATTATCAAATAAATAGAAATAAAAAAAAATAAAGTGCAATACTAATTCACCAAACAAACTCAAGGAATTTTGAAATTTTGGGTCTTAAAAGAAACAAAATAATTTTTGTAAATGCATACAAAAGGATTCATAACAAGGTAAACTATAGATGAGGTGACATCTGACGTCAACTAGCAAATAAAAAAATGCACTTTATTCCGTTAGGCTTAAAGAGAGTTAAAGTTGTCTAAGAAAAACTGGTTCATTGTGACATTAAGCAAATAAAATTATTGCACTCTATTCCGTAGAAGGGACAGTTTTTTTTTATATTTAAAAAAACAGTTGCTTAAGAAACGGTCATGCTGACCTTAATTTACAAAACCAAAATGGGTACTTAATAACTTATATAGTGTATATTGTTCTATGATCCAATTATCTATTGCACTAAACTCACTACCACAGGTCCTATACTTGCGCGCTACTTGCGCGCTCCGGCCGTTCCTACAGCGGTTTTAAGCGTTGTTTCTCCGAAGAGTATTCGCCACAAAAAGCCGTAACACAGACATAAAAACAGACCTTTTTTAGTAACTTTTTAAAAATAATTGCTTTCTTTGCCTTTGTTGCCCCATGTCCACATAGAAGAGTTTCTATTTCATTAAACATTGGTTCAATTCATGTCCATTTGGTGGCTGGCTCGAGAGACATGATACTTCGCCAGAGGGCACAACAATGCGAAACATTGCTGGTTAAGCAGTGTACAAAGTTGGAAAATTGATAGAATTTGTAATCAAAAATGGATTTCATAACAAATCAAGTTTCTACAAAAATATTGAATTAATGTTGTCGGTAAACAGCCCGTAACGTCAAATCAAAGCGGAAGTTGATTGACCCATGAGGGAACATAATCTATTTTAATTTATCTAAATGTTCAACGTCAATCGCCGTTAATCAATCTACTATATGTGTCCACATGCGTTCCTATACCCACAAGTACCCGCTCTCCTGCGGGAAAAAAGTTACCTTGTGATTCAAATTCTCTTAATAACATCGCATGAAAACTGTCTTATTGCCCGCGCGGAAGCGCGGGGCTATAGATGTGAATAAATTGACAGACATGGATTTTTGCTGTATTGAAGCAAGGCGAGCCTTGGTCATAACATTTTTATGACAATGAAAAATGTATGAACAGTTGCTTAAAATTTACTTATGGTTGGATGACATGACATAAAATATTCTATTGCCAAACACAAGATAGTTTTGTGTAAGTAAAATTGATGATTCAGTGTGAGATAGATTGTAATTTCAGTGTGTTTTATACAAATTATATATGGGATCTGTACAAGGTTTTATTTCCATGTGTTTAAGTGGGGTCAAATATCAGACCAGTTGGGCAACTGCCAGCAGTGCCCGTGAAACTCAGTTACTTTATCATTGCATATTCAGAAAAAAAATTGACAATTAGTGGGCCAGCGAATCAGTTAGAGGGTCGACTATGTACTACAGTGATCATTAACTTGACAAGTAAAGTGATCTTGAATCAAAAATTACGATACCACGATTAGTACCATAATCAGTTTTCAGTCCAAAGGTCAACCTCTCAACAAGCAATTTTTGCTTGGAAAATGTTTATTATCTCTAAATTTCTGGCCGATTTCGGATGTTTTTAATATAATTCTGCCATTGCGCGGGGCATACATGTGCCAGCACCAAAATGTTTCTTTGTACGTCATGAAAAGCCGAAGCAGCATGGCGTCGTGGTTTCATGACCAGTGTGGCAGGAGATTAGTTCATCCGGGCTAACAGTCCCCGGGAACAATGGTGAACAACCGGGCGGAATCGATTTTACAGTGACTCTTCACGCAACATTAGTTTCATGCTTTATTCCGTTGTCGTCTATGGAGCCCGGAATATGCTACCTGCCGGACAATGATTACTTTCATAACGGCCACCTTTTCCACACCACTGTGCTTGTGGGAAGCATTTGTCAACGGCAGTTTATTTACACGGATTTCTAGGCGATGTAGTTGGATATTTTGTTATTTCAAGTGAACTTAGTCGTGAAACTGCAAGATTTCAACACAGATATCATAATCACGGGACACATATGGTTCCCAAAGGCTTGAAAAAAAATCAACGTTACAGCCTGCCTTTTCATTAAAGGTCCATGCCCGATCGCTAATGGGCATCGTCCCCAAGATCAGACAGACCAGATTTTACCGGAAGTGGTCAAACAGTTGGGTAGCTTAGAGACACGTGAGGTTTGAGCGAAGTTATGATGCGGAAAAATGTGCCATGTTGGTCGACCAATATTAAGTTTACACAGTAGTCTATGGGGCTCTTACAAAATCACATGTTGAGCTCTCACATCAAAACGGATTGAAATATCGGCGCGAAACTTACAGATGGGGGTTTGGGAGTGAAGGCCAAACATATAAGATGAAAACTTCTTCATATCCTTAAATCGGCGACATCCCCTTTAATGTTTTGCACCACTCATTTCAAGGAAACTGGTATTAATTTAAAAGCTTCTACAGTACCAGTGCATTTATTAATTCGAGAAAAGTAATGCTTAAATATTGCCAAATTAAAGAAGGTTAAATATTGAGGCTCATATTAGAGTTGAAAATAGTTTTAAATGCGCAGTATAACTTCAAGGCACATGGTTCAATTGAAGCGTTACTTTGTTACATAGAATTCTATTTTACTGCAACAATTCACAAATGGGTGCCTAAAATTACTTCAATATAGCATAACATAGTGGATGATCGTTAGATTAAAATTAACATGATTAAAGGTGGGTGTTTTCCGATTTATGTGTATGTGGTTCTCTACTGATATGAAGGCCTCACACTGCACAATACCCAATCAAGTACCGTGGAACAAATTTGACGGTTTTGATGGTAGACGCAATAATGCATAAAGCAATTATCAATTACGGTGCTAATAGTGGTTACCACTAAACGGCGTTTTGTTTATATCGTTGGAATGAAATGGATTCGAGGGCTCAAATTTCAGGACGACAATGATGAAAAATACGGCCTTTATTGATCAAAATCGATTACTACTTCCGGGTAAATCAGGGGGGGTCCCAAAGACGATCGGAACACGCCCCCTTTAAGTCAAGTATTGTCTGCCATTGAAAGCTTAATTAATTACGCGGATAATTGCCTGGATAATTGCTAAGATTTTCTTGAGCGGCGCCACGAGGATTTGACGACGCTTGCCAGGTTGAATTACCTCATGATTCATGATGGTCATGTGACATTGACCCTCTCCATTACAAAAACCGTTACCTTTTATTGTAATAAAACATAAGGATAAACAAAATCCGTTATCAACGCTTTGACCGGGTGTCATTCTACCGGCAATGAAATTTCTTTCGTTCGTCTCTCTCAGTCGAAATACAAATGATGGATGTTGTTTGCAACATGCACAGTCCACCTTGCAATCTTTAGACTTTTGCTAAAATTTCTGACAAACAATAATAGTATGTTATGTATTCAGAAATTAGCAAAATCTACCTTATATTAATGTATATAAATACATCAAGAAAAAATGTTTTGACCCCTAGTTTTAGAAAACGACGAAATGCGATAGACTTGTGATGTCGTCAAAGACACATGCGTCAGAGATCACACCACTCAGGATATCATCCGACATAATTAGTCGCGCGGCAGAAGTTTTATAGTCCCCGGACTCATCTCACTACAACGGTAAAGGAATAGGGCCACCGATTCACGTGGAGATGTTTCACCCAACATTTGTTTCACGCTTTATTCCGTTGTCGTCTATGGAGACTGAACTATGGCTCTAGCGGATTAATTCATTTTATAGGCATGATCATGACTAAATAACAGAATAAGTTAACCAAAGTGGATTGTCGGAATTAATGACAAAATATGTATCACTTTTTTTGACGACCAGTCAAGTAAAAGGGTTTTGTGTATACCGAAGTAACTGATGTGGCTGGTAGTGTAGGCCCCCTATCGTGGTGGGAAAATATCCGTAGCTGTACTGACAAAAATTATAGAAATGCGCCGCTTTATTTAATTTTTTGTGTGTATTCATTATTTGTGGTCCATTTAACGAAAACATGCCATGTTATATCATTGTGTACTCTTCATGCACGTATTACACCACACCTGTATGCTTATCGACAACCCAAAAAGTTTCATATTTGATTACCATCAGTATGCGCTACACCACGACCATGGGCATGAAATCAACTTGTGGAGATCACCACATCAAAAAGTCCATATACATCGCCATATATCCGCAAATTACTCAACAAAAAATGCTAAGGGTAGCCCGAGGGTTCCCGCGGTAGCCAGATTTACAGCAGAAAGTCAAGTGCAAGCCATAAATGGGTCACCCACTTAACTTTTCATCGTTTATTTAAACATCGCTGCCGGGCTGATAAGAATTCTCAACTCTTAAGTTTTCCAACTTCTTGGCTTGACCAGGCAAGCATTCAAAGAGTTCATTTGCCCTGATCCATCGGATCCTTGTAGGCATTGTTCACATGGTTATGCTCCTCGGGCTGTGCTCGCGTATTACTTGTTTGTACCCACCTGGGAGTCCGCCTTTTTCATCCCCTAACGAAATAGTGCTCCCACCCCTGCACCAAATATCCACCCGAATCAAGCGCTCTCCGTGTCCGTCAACTTGAATCGTTTCAAACCCATTATGATTGCTTTGTTTCACCAGTATGCTACAGGATAACGTTTCTTGTTTGTCAAAATAGCAGCTATAACGGCCAGCAGGACGGTTTTAGCGATATGAAGCTCGACAGGTTAAATGGCAATTGTTTTTTGTTGCGGCAAAGTGAACGTATGCTTCGCAACTCATGATTACGGAATATAATCGTTGAACGAATTCAATACCGACTGTTCAAGGAAGATGGGATCAAAATAGTACATGTATAAAACGGTGTCTTAAAAAACACGGTGCAATGCAAAGTGTGGTTGGATTAGTATTCACATGTCCAAATCTCAAAACACGGTTCAAGCCTAAACACATACCGTCAACTGCCTTAACATGTAAGATTTAAATATATGTTATTTAGAAATTGGGTTGGTGTTTAATTTCTGATCCTGTTTTTATAATGTACACATGAAGATCTTGCTCATGTTGATGTAGAGTAGCCATATAATGCGTTCTTTCTTCATTGGAGACCATTTTCAAATATTTAAAAAACACAGTGTACTCTTTCGAAAAGTGACTCCCAACTTTCAATTTACGAACCAAAAATAACAACAACAAACTCTACCAAAGTCAAACCAAAATACCAAAAATAAACAAATCAGAGTCCGAACCAGCCAAGCAAACTTCACAAAACAAACCAACATACCAAATCAAAACCAAAGCACACAAACTATAAAATCAATAAAGGAAACATTTACCACGTTATTCCGTAGTGTTTCTTCCATAACAAATTTTACTTCGAGTCGCGATGGACCAAAATCAATTAACTTTCATCAAACCATGAAGTTTCCAGTGCAATAAAATAGTCAATTTAAAGTACCCAATAGTCTAATTTAAGACACGCGACACCGGCTTAGCCTCTTTGGGTCGTAATAATGATGCTCCAATTGTCATTGGGTCAGAAAGTTTCAATGAGTAACACGATTCGCCGTAGGCGAGTTTTCTTCGTCGATAATTCACTGCAAGCGCTGAAATCCGTTTGAAACCAACATCCTGAGCGATCCAACGGGGATGGTTAAACGGTGATTAAAGTGGTGGAGAGTTTAAAGAGGGTTACGATAATGCCCAGGTGAGTTACATAGGCCCAGGCGGGTTACGATAAGGCCCAAGGAGTGAGTTTTTCCGATAAGGTCCAGTGTGTGCGATTTAACAATAAGGCCCAGTGGCAGAGTTTCAATAAGGGCCGCAGGGCGAGTTACGATAAGAAGTAGCGGTGAGTACAATAAGACTATCGGAAAGTTACAATAAGGACTAGTGGCGAGTTACGATAAGACTAAACTGTTAGTTACGATAAGGACTAGCGGAGAGATACGATAGGACTAGCGGCGAGTACGATAAGGACGACGGCGAGTTACGAGAGACTTAGCAGCGAGGTACATTAATGCCTAGGGGAAATGCGATTAGGATAAGAACTATGGGCGAGTTACGAAAGGCCTATGGGCGAGTTTACGATAGGCCTATGAGTGAGTTATGATAAGGCCTAGGGGCGAGTTACAATAGAAGGCCTATGGGCGATTTACAATTACTAAATAATAATCGGTTTTATATAGTCCTAGAGGTTATCACCGTAAACAGTCTCAAAGGACAGTTATTATGCATATTATTATAATTACGATCGCCATCAGGAAACAAGACTTCAACTGCAAAATACCACTTTGCGAAAAATGTTTAAGATAAATAGAAAGCAGCACTGTGATGGTTTACCCTGAGATTATAAGCACAGCATAAAACAAATCCTTTTTGTCGCCATCCATGTAAAATCTGTCTCGGAAAATATCTCCAATTTACAGTAATTAAGACGTAGACGCCAAAATGTGAGGGGGATGTGCTGTTAAATTCCTCATCATGATATGACATACATTGTAAGCCATGCGCAAGCTCCTGGTCTTAGTTCCAATGTGGGAAGTGAAATCACACCACCGTATCATACGTGCCACTCGCGTTAGTACTTTGTATGGGCATAAAGCACAGGGATTCCAAAGAAGGTGCAAAAGGGTTGTTAGAATGTAATTATGCCATTTCTTGTGTGTGTTAATAATCCCCAGGAAGGTCAAGGTTGTGGTGACAGAGAGCATAGTAATAGACACAGCCTTTAAGATATAATCATGACTTTGACCAAGCAATAGCACTTACTCCATAACAGGCTAATGAGCCCACAGGGAAAGTGGGAATGGGCTTTGACCTGAACTTGAACTAGTTGTCTCAAGTTTATGCAGCCATACCCAAGGCATTGCGACGAAGTATACTGAACACAAAGGAACTGTTTTTGTATTCGTTCGGGTTCAGGTTCGAAGAGATGTCTGCATAAATATAATTTTTGGGATTTCAACATGGAGCTACGTGTTTCTCACTGCTCGCTCCCCAATGTAAATCCATATTGATTTCTGAGCTTGGCCTTGCTGCCTACAAGACAGATCATATGTTTCATACTGCTTACCAGCACCATACACTATGTAATGATGGACTGCTTCTTCATATTAGTACTGTTACTGTATGTGACATTTACATGCTGAACTTATAATTACTTTATGGAATAATTATTGTATTGGATCGAGATGGGAGACACTGGTAAGCCTTCTGAGACACTACCAGGAGAAATCGCTGGAGAACTCGTCAAGAAACTTATTGATGACTCTAGATTTCACATAATGTTGAAAGGACTATTGAAAGAAGTGCTTGATGAAAAACTGCAACACATCAATGAAACCGTAGAGAAGATGCGTGGAGACATGTTTGATGTCCAGAGTGAAAACGAATGTTTGACCAAAGACCAGGAACTTGAAAGCCTTGAAAGGGTAATGAAACTTGAACAGAAAGGGGTACAGGATCGATTAGCGCTCATAGAAGTGGGACAACTCCATAATAAACTACTTTATAATATCTGGAGTGCAAGTGCAGAAAGTTTTAGAGATTTGCTAGAGGAAAACTGGGAATCCAACTTAAGGAAGAGGATATCGACTTTAGTCGCCGAATGCCAAATCAGAAAGGTCGCAAACCAGGTAGGCCCAGACAGACGAAGTTCGGTTTTCAAGATTACGGCTGAGTCAAAAGGGTCATCAGTTCTCGCCGTAAATTAAAAGGGACCGGTATTGGAATTCAAGAGCACCTTTGTTATGCTAGGAAAGGAACTCCTGTGGTTGTAGGACAAGACTTAGTCAAGCGGGTGGACAAAGAAAAGGCTTGTTGGGCATGGGAAAAGGATGTGTACAATGTTAGTGGACTAGATGGAGGTACGGGACAAAGCATTTAATTGTAAATTCAGTCATGGACCGAAATCAGATTGCAAGAAGTACGCAAAATCGTCTTGAAACCAGATCATTGAAACTCATAGCTAAACCGCAAAAGCCACTGAACTCGGCCCAAACATTAACTCTTACTTTCTCAGAATGAAACTGTTAATATATAGTTGAGTAGAGTCCTAAACTACATGTGTATTTCAATTTAAGAGCTTTAAGCAGATCTGATAAATAAATACCAACATTTAATACATTATTGGAACTCAAATTATTACTGGGGGGGGCTACTTTAATCATGAACCAAAAAAAAAAAGATGCTTTTGTTGCAGCTAATATAATCCTTCAAATTTACTGACTTGTTAAGCTCTTCACACCTTACTACTTAAAGTGGATTTTATTATATAGTGCTAATAAGATTCCTTTATACCCCATTAGTTGAACTTGCTAATGTGATGTGTCAACAAATGGCGATTAAACTGTCCCTTTTATTACCTCAATCTGTGCAACCAAAGATCAATTCATGAATGACATTACATGTACTGGAAATATGAAAGGTGCATAATACTTAATTTTTCAAATGATTGTGTTATGGGCAGCAAGGTCATCTATAGTTTTATGTATCAGGGTCATTTAAATTATGCCCGACGCTATTACATAAACTTTTAAGGTGTATATGTACATTGTAAATATAATATATTTTTATTGTTGATACACTGATATGTCTGTGTCTAAACAGGATGTTTGTGTTCAATGCACTAAAACAATAAAACAAATGCCATTAAATATATAGTTTGTAAAATGCAAAGGATATGTTCAAAAAAGTGTATAAGCCATAAGTTCCCAGATATTAAAAAACTGTAACTCTAGTGAATGGACATGTTAGTTCAATGTTCGAACATGAGGTCCTTCCTGATGAACATGATGGTTTAATTGATTGCACCGATAGTTTCGATACTATACTATTGATTTAAGACAATTGACGATATGGCCGTTAATCCCTGAATTGACCGTATATCCAAGAATTAAAGATGACCAAAAATATAAATTCCCCAAAGTTCTTTACATTGCATCTGATCAGTTCAGTTCAAGTCACTTACCCATAGCAGCTTCACTATTTTGAACAATATAGAAGCAGATCGAAGAACTGCGATAAACTTAAAGATGTATTAAATCTGTAAATCCTAATTCACAATAATTGACTTACCTGAAACACATTTAAAAGGAAAAAACCCATGGACTACTACAATCTTCCCGGGTATAACTTAGAGTATATGAACAGAATTGGTCGTTTAAAAGGTGGTGATGTAGTATATATCAAAGATGTCAAATATAAATAAGAAAAGAGTTATGTTGTGCACTCCTAACTACGAATCCTGTTCATTGAATTGAAAACAATACCATAAAAGATATAGCTGCGTGTCTACAAGCTCACACATCCTAGATAATTTATTGTAGATATTGATTGATCTCTAATCATACGTACCGCAGAAAAAAAAGATGCATTATATACTGGGGGACTTTCAATCTTGATCTCTCCAAGATGAATAGCGATAGAGCATCATGAATATCTTGACTTTATATATTCCCATTCTTTGAAACCCACATTTATAAACCAACCAAAATAACAAAAATACAGCGACAATTATAGACAATACTAACTAATAATGAGAATCTTGTTGAATCAGCCCTAGTTTAATTTCCGATATCACTCACACCGATCATCTGCCACATATTATCAACGTAATGTAGAGTTGTATAAACAATGTAAAACTGAGAAAAAATACATATATAGAAATTTTATAATAATGGTAATATTGCAAAACTAAACAGAGATTGTCAAATGTCACGTGGAACGAAATTCTTGATAACAATAATGCCGATGATGACTATAACACGTTCGTAGATAAATTTAATGAGTTCTACGATGAATGCATTCCACTTTAAGAAATGTTGTAACAAATAACTAGAGAGACCAGATCAACCATGGATACTAAGGGCTAATTAAGAAGCATTGACACCAAGAATAAACTATATAAGTGTATCTTCAATCTCCAACAAGACCGACTCAAAAATTTAGAATATAGAAAAACAAATTACCAACTTAATAGGAAATCAAATAGAGTACATTTGGAACTGTATTTTGTGAAATTTCATTATACAATCTTGCACCAAGGTTTTTTCTAATCAAATTGTAAATGAGGATCCAAAATCATGGGTGTCATTTTTTTAAATGTGTTCTTGGATAATTTTAGGGGGCAAGGTTTTAAACTGGTTTGATACAAGGGGAAAACTATCAAGGGGCAAAATTGTTTTAAAGTATACCATCAATGTGCAGTATCTTCAAAGAGTACGAAAGGGATATTTTGCCCTACCTGAGTGTTATAGTACAAGTTACTATGTACCACGGGGTCAAGGTCACACGGGGGGTACTTTTTCAGATTCATCGGTTGTTCTAACAATTGGGCCAAATTGTTCGTCTTATTACTGTACAGAAGCCGAAATATAAAGGTCGCGTTGTCAATGACGTTTGATAATAATTAAGAGGCAAATATGGCCGTGGTACACAGGGTCTATGGGAGACCACCAGTCATATCTCCTAAAAGTCCTCACTTTGAAAGGGAAACACAGAATCTATAATACAGTTTCTTATTTATTACTGCCCAATGAACGATTTAAAA
>JAMKCH010018547.1:0-30069 GCA_023653785.1 Ophioderma brevispina
ATTCATGCAGTAGTGCAGCTGTGACTTGTACGTACAGCAATTTGCAGTGATGCAATGATAATCAAGACTCAGAATTAAGGATCAGCTTTTGTGCTGAGGTTTGTTAGCACCTTGTTAGTCTTGAACAGGTCTACATAATTTTACCCACTGGCTCTTCATTAGCAACTTTTTTAGTACTGTGAATACAGGTCTACTTCTATCGTGTTTTCAGACAATCTTAAGCATGACTCATCTCTGACCTTCAAGAGGTTTGGTAGGGGAGGTGTTTTTTTTAAAGGTACTTGTTCCAATATGGTATTGTGTTCTCTATTTTTGATATGAGGAGCTGCCCTAGCACAACACCATATCAAGTACTTTGGGAAACACACTTGCGGTTGTGATTGTAGAGGCAATAATGCATGTTAAAACCTCTACTCACTACTGTGCGAATATTGATGGCTAACCATTAAAATCGGCAGTTTTTTGGTTATTATCTGTGGAATGAAAGGATGTGATGGGCTCAAATTTCAGGACGGCAAATGAGAAAAATATGCCGTTTCATTTCTTGATATCAAAATTGATAATACTTCGGGTAAATCGGGGTCGCAAAGGACGGAACATGCACCTTCTTTTTAAGTTCCGTACACAAACATGTACTATCGGCCAGTTAGCATTTTGACAATGGTTGAGACTGTAATGTTAAGTGTATTTTGGCCCAAGGTCTTGTACATCTAACTCTGTGAATGGGTTAAATTGCAATGTTAGAGGTGAGCAGACCAACACGCCTGAGGTAAGAGGGGTGGCATCTAGAGGAGGTAATCTTTGCAAAAATTTAATCAGATTTTTTTTATTTTTTTTATAAAATCACAAAATTAGTTTCAGTTTTGGAATCAAAATGTGATATTTGTGCAGTTTAAAAACAATGATCCTGAATGGTGAGTTACAACGTACATGTAATTTGCATATGAATAGCAATTAAAACCGAGTGGCTTTCACTAGTAGTGCGGAGGTTTGAATTTTTTATATAGAGTGGTCCCTAGCGTTTGCCTTTAAATTAGTTACCCTTTTGTGTCGCCTGCCAGGAAGACACAGAGGGATCACTTTGTGCACTGTAGTCTGTTGATGACTGTTGATGTCTGTTGTGAAAAAGGTTAACTTTGCATGTAATATCCCAGACTTTGCTGGATTTAAAAACCAAACTGGGTCACAGGTGCAACATGGAATCCCCCACGTTTTGATGAGCTCAAAGGTCACATGCCCGGGTCAAAAGGTCCTGCCAAGGTCAAGGGTCACCTGCCAAGGGTCAAGGTCATTGAGTCAAGTTGTAAAATAGGCTGAAAATGTCAAATTTGACCTCATTTGAAAAGTTGAAGTTCAAATTGGCACCAACATTAATCATAGGTGCAACATGGTAGCCCTCATTTGTTGATGGGACAAAGGTCACATACCAAGGTCAAAGGTCACTTTGAGTTCGTTTGTAAAATGGGCTGAAAATGTAAAATTGACCCTCATTTGAAAAGTTGAAGTTTGCAATTGGAACCAAACTTGAAAATCATATAATATCAACAGACCGGCATCCTCATTTGTTGATGAGGTCAAAAAAAAGTCACATACCAAGTTGCAAAGGTCATGTGAGGTAAGTTATAAAATAGGCTGAAAATGTAAACTAATTGACCACAACTACGATTTGAAAAGTTGAGTTCAATTGGAACCAAACTTGAATCATAGGTGCAACATGGATCCCTCATTTATTGAGGGAGGTCAAAGGTCACATATCAAGGTCAAGGTCATGATTAGGCCACAAATCATTCACTAACCGTGACAGCAGGCGCCACAAGCGGTCCGATGACCGATGTACTTTCAATGTAATTAGGCAAGCACATTAGAATCGTCATCATCACATCAACATACATGTACTACTTTAAGGGCAGGGTTTAACCAGAGTGCTTTTGTTTTTACTTAATTTCTGAGTTTTGCACCATTTTAAACACCAACCTGTGTGCTATACTTTACCAACAAGGTTATCCACTGCAGACATCCGAGCTCGTATTTTTTTGGCCGCTTTAAAAAGCACTATTTGACCATTTACAGTCACAAAATCCACATGGTCTTAATGGCGGGAATTTAAGCACACTACACGCCGTCGACGCAAGCCGCAGCATCGCGTCGCGCGGTGAATTTTTACTGCGTAATGAAGCGTGTGCGTGTTTTAATGTACGTTTGCGCGAACGCATCTTGGAAAAACAAAATAATTTTGAAAAGGTAAACAAGCCGCTAATTTAGACCAGATTCGAAATTTTCAATTTCTCTGATTTCTGGAGTTAGAGAGAAAAGATTTTGATTCAAAATATTGCATAAAGATTTATTTTCATCACTTGCACAACATACTCATTTTGAAGTTCAAAGATAAAGTTTTTTGAAAATGACTACTTGACATGCGGAAAAGTCCCGTTTTTACTAAAACACCGGGAGTTTCTCCTCAATGTTCAATTTCAAAATTTTCGCAAACTTCTGCAAATTTTCAGACAATAAACTCAAACAGTACCGAATAAATGTAATGTTTAAGACTTTCTTATGATAGCATCGGTCGTCGCAGGGACAGTTTTCCTCAATTTTTTTCATTTGTCGATTTCTAACTACAATATTCTCCATATATACTGAAATTTTGGAAAAGAAAGGTAAAAATCACCTTTTTTTTACATTGTCCTTATATTTTTGAAAAGGAGCCTCTATTTTTTCAAAAAAAATGCTAAAACCATCCCTAGACAATTTGTCTTGTTTCTAAAACTAGCATAATAATCCATGAAAATTCAAAAATTGTTATTTGTTATGCTGTCTGCCATTTTGGGGCAAAATCATGTGTGTTTTTAGTATTTTACTCAAAACGAAGTTTTCACATTAATCGATTCCATCATCGGGTTCAACGTCCAATTCTCTTGCTAGAAATGTATACTTTTACAGACCATCAAATATTGCGAGTTACAAACCCAAATAGATACTCGGTAACTCCAGTTCACACTGCCTTAACTACATTGGTTTTATGAATTTGTAGTAAAATGGATAAGGCAAGAAAGGACTATTAAAGTAGAATTTTTATAGGGAAGTGATTGGTGGCCCCCCATTTTGGTGTCCAAGCTCTTGCCTTGACCATTAAATTTGAATATCATCCATACTAACATAACATCAGGAATGTTAGTAATCCCAATAGTGTTTTCAGTAGATATACAGGGCAATACAATCAACAGCAGGTCTATGTTAGTGAAGGCAGCAAGTGGTTATTCTAATCATAGTGGCAGTGGTTTTGTGAACCCACCCACCCTTTTTATTTTTAACCCACCCTTTTATGAAAACAACACACCCTTTATATTGAAACGTATAACCCACCCTTTTTATAATCATTGATTTCTCAGCTGTCACACATTGTTTCTTTTTACAATTATGTGTAGACAACATACAGAGTAAGATAATTTGCAATTTTTTGTTTTGAATTAAAATCCCTTTGCCCACAAAAAATGCTTTTGTATTTAAGGGAACCTAACTTTTGGATTTATGTACACTTATTTTCAATTGGGATCCATCATGCAACATGATTGCCAGATAGTAAATTGGCATTTTTATTATCAGACCCACCCTTTTTATTTCTCGACCCACCCTTTTTACAAACCACCCACCCTTTATAGCAAATAAAATACAGTTATCCCACCCTTTTAACCACTTTTTGTCTCCCCTGAACGTTGTTCGGCAGAGACTTATTATCACTTTTCTGTCGTCTGTCTGTCTGTCTGTCCTGTCCGTCCTGTCTGTCTGTCGGTCTGTCATGCTGATTGTGTGCCCTGACGTCCGTGTTCACTGGCTTGTGTATGAATTTATATCTGGAGTTCCGTAAGGGCGATGATGATGTCCTTGGTGAAAGAAGCGTGTCACGAGGTCTCGACTCGACCTTATTATATTTTTGGGCGTAAATATTGCAAATTAAAGATCTTCTAATTTGCATAATTACCGACAATTTTCCGCAAGGCTTGTGTACGAGTTTTCTGGTGTTCCGTAAGGCTAGATGATTAACTTGGTGGATGTATCTGGCTGGAGAGGTCTAGAACGGATTTGATTTCGGGCGTATTTCTGGAATTAAGTATGCAAATGAGGCTCTTAATATGCAAAAACAGCGTAATTGCTAATAGATTTTTGAAACGGTACATCGCATACGGAAAATTCCTTCACTGCTGACAGCCTATCTGGTGCGCATCTTTTTGCAATTTGAACGGGGTGATACATGCGGCTAGGTTATGCAAATGAGCGAATTAATATGCGTAATTACTGTATCTCTGAAACCTTACATCGGATAGGCAAATTCCTGTCGCTGCCGTGAAAGAATCCTATGCCATGCATCTTTTGGGTTAGCATACTTGGGTCAAGTGGCATGTTGGGGGCCGATTAAGGAGGGGCATTTTTTGATACTTGATCTAATTAAAATATGCATATTGCTGTATCACTGAAATTGGATACCTTTGTATATGCAAAATTCCTTCGCTACATGAGACTTCGATGCCTGTATCATCTTTTTATGAATTCAATTGCGGTCAAAGTGCAAGTGGATCAAATAAAAGGGCAGTGTTTGTGGCAATTGATCTAATTAAATATGTAATTGCTGTCGGTCGCTTAAATGGTAAAAAAAAAAAAAAAAAACATTGATATCAAATTCCCTTCTCTACTGACTACTATATGGTACACTTTTGTGTGAATCATAATTGTGTCAAATGCCATGTCGGCCACTTTAAAGGGGGCATTCTTGATTATTTTAAATTGCAACTAATGCTAAATGCTTGGTCATTGCATCCACAAATTTTCTCCAGGTTGTCAATGGTCTGTGAAATACTAAACACCTCAAAAGAATTTGATCAGGAGTTTGTTTAACCTTACAATACATTAAGGTTAGCATGTGTATATTTGGCAGTATCTGGCTGTGTTTGATTTGGTGGTGTACAAAACAGTGTACAAAACAAGAGACTTATCAAAGGGGGAGTACACCACAGTATTAACATCAATATAGCTAAATCAGTGCCCATTTTCATGCAAGATTTTTTTTCTCGCCTGAATTTTGTTCGGCAAGAGACTTTGTAAAACAATTTCTGTCTTCTGTCGGTCTGTCTGTCCCGTCTCTGTCTGTCATGCTGTCTGTCCTGCTCGCCGTCCGTGTTTACCTGCTTGTGTAAAGATTTATCTGGATTTCCGTAAGGGCCTACGATGGGGTAACTTGGTGGGAAGAGCGGGTCCACGAGTTCTCAACTTGATTAAATTGGGGCGTAAATAGCTATTAAGTATCTTAATTAATTTGCATAATTTACGAAAATTTTTCCCGCAAGCTGTGTACAAGTTGTCAGGAGTTCCGTAAGGCGATAATGATGTAACTTGGTGGAAGGGAGCGGGCTGGAGAGTTCTCGAACGTATTAATTTCGGGCATATTTCGGCAATTAAGTATGGAAATGAGCAATTAATATGCAAAGATCAGCGTACTTGCGATAATTTTTTAAACGGTTACATCGGATACCAAAATTCCTTCACTGCATGAACACCATGGGCGCATTTTTTATGCTTTTGAAATGTGTGATATTTTCGGCTTAGTTATGCAAATTAGCTAATTAATTGCATAATTAACTGTATCCTCTGAAACAGTACAATCGGATAGGCAAAATTCATTCGCTACATGAAAGAATCCTCTGTCATGCATATTTTGTGTGAATCATATTGGGTCCCAAGTGGCATTTTTGGGCGTAAAATATGCAATTAAAGTTCTAATAATAATTGGCATAATTTAAGGGAAAAAAAAGCTTGCGTACAAGTTTTCAGGAGTTCCGTAAGGCGTATACTAATGTAACCTGGGTGAAAGGAAGCGGCTGAAGAGTTCTCGCCTGATTAGATTTTGGGCCATTTCGGGCAAATTAAGTAGAAATGAGCTAATTAATCTGCAAAATCAGCGTAATTGCTAAATTTGAAACGGTACATCGGATACACAAAAGTCCTTCACTGCTCACGAGAGCGCTATTATATGGGGCATCTTTGTTTGGGTGTGTGGCTCGCTTTGTCTAAGCGATAAACGCGAAAGCCAGCTAGACTGGTGGTTCGAGAACCGCCTTGTTAGAATTTTTAAAACCCACCCTTCTAAAGCGTGGGTTACCACAAACCTGTCTATGTAACATTCTGTATGAATCTGATGATAATTTTATATAAAGTTAATTGTAAGTCCATGGCCCGATCGCTAATAGCCTCGTCCTCCCCAGAACTCCATGTCAACATGTTGGTATCAGAAGAAGCTACTATTTTTCTCATTTACCCTTTGAAATCTTAGACCCAGGATGTATGTGGGAAGTTATGAGCGGACTGTGCCCATTTTGGCCGACCATATTAATTTTACACAGTACTCTATGAGGCATTAACAAAATCACTTTTTAGCTCTCGGCTCAACAACGGATTGAAATAGCCCGGCGCGAAACTTCACACAGTTGGGGTTTTGGATTGAAGGCCACTTTAATAATCAAGAGAAAACTTCATATCCTTAAATCGGCCATCCCCCTTAAAGGAAGATGGTTAGAAAATCGAAAATAATGCACTGGGGCGTCAGGTGACAACCAAGGGATTGGAATTAAGGTGCAACGAGAGTTTTTGAGCCACCCAAATATTGTGTCATAATAGACTAAGACCACCAATAGATTTCTTCTAGTATGTGGCTACAGAAATGCCTTAAAAGAAGAGAAAAATGTGATTCTGATTTGCTCGTATTTCAATATAAAACATATGCTGAATTTCGTATTTCGCCTATACAAAATTAGAAATTTTCAAAAATTTTTGTACCAAATATTTTATTTTTTTTAAATGCACATTTAACACGAATGGGGTTATTTTTGTATTGGGAAGCTTTACATCAGGTCAAATCAAAACTTTTCCGATTTCCGTGAAATCTCTCGTTGGCACCTTTAAGTCTCATCCACTCTCGCCTCCTGTCTTTCAACTACTGTTATCCAGTAGAAGAGGGGAGGATGAAATACGAGATTCAGAGAAAGGTTGGCTACCCTTTAATGTCCATTCATAGTGCAATACAGTGCAGTACAGTGAAATGGCTGGAAACCACTCTGACTAATTCAGTACAAACACATTTCCAATTGCATTCCCTGTGCTGCTTGTTGAGTCGATATGGTTTTTATCCTTTCACTGCATGCATTGCAGTACACAGTGAAGTAAGAATGGAACCTTTAATTGCATAAGAACCCCTTAATCCACAAAATACCAACAACCATTGGGCTGGCCAAACCCCCAAATACCCAGGAATTTCATGGTCACTGATGGTTTGTATGCAAAGAGGGTGCGCTACTGGTCCCAAATACCAACAAGATCCACGGTAACAGTGTGGGCATTTTGGGGTTTTAGCGATCTATGAGGTTCAATGAGGATTCAAACCGGTAAATAACATCAGGTTGTCAGGCCCCATAGCTGAGATGGCAAGTCACCGGTGTGTCACTGGCCTGGAAAGAGACTTTGGTGGCCCTACAATGTGGTGTTTGTTTTTGATGATGCATTATTTAGTGTAGGGTTTATAGGGTGTGGAGGAGTTATGGCAGAAAACCTTCTGTCTAAATATGCCTTCATTCTACAACAGCCCTTCATTCTAACAATCAAGGAATATAGGGGCTGATCCTCTAAAAATAACTGAAAGAGATTGCACATATCATATGCAGTGTGACGTGTTAGTGTTTTCAGTAAGTATACTGAAGATGATTAAAATGTCATCCTTTGTTAGCAGCAGTTGTGTAGTAACTCTGCTGTAGTAGCTGGATTGTGCACCTTTTGAGATGCGTTGCATGTCATAGACTAGCTGTGATCACTTTTATCATAGTTCAGGGCAGGAATTATGTTATCAGATCCAATATGATGTAGTAATAAGCAGATTATGCATAACCACCTGATGGCAAGTAAATGATCAGTGGTTAGCAGACACATCTAATGTGTTGTCATCGTAATCTTGATCATTATCTGGTCACAGCATATGATTAATTACACGGTCGTCAGGTGCTTGAATGTCAGTCAGGTGAAACTGTTTGAATTTTCACACTTCTCCCATCCATGGTTCATTTAGTAAACCATGATAATATGATGAAATATGATCACACATGGTTTTCATGCACTTCATTATACAATTTCAATGTTCCCAACTGGTTAAATAAACGATTCATCATTGCAGAAGATGCACAATTCTGCTACATTGATAACCACAAGCACACTGCTACAATGTCATAATAATATTGATAGTAATACTATCATCAAATGGTAAAAAAAATTCCTAGTGTGATCCCAACCAGAGACACTTGTATTATGCCTGTATGCATTAGAAATCTCTTCTAATAATATACGTGATAATCGGTGAGACAACTTGATTGTTCTGCCTCAGTTAGATGAGACGCATTTACCCGATAACATCTCTGCTCTGAAACTTGCATCTATTTGCACCAGTGACCGTGTATATTAATAGAAGGAGTGCAGTACTATTTTCTCAGTTCATCTACCAGGCCATTTGCTACAATGCCCATATTGAAGTGAAATTTAAAAAAAAAAAAAAAAGTAAAATTAATTTTAATTAAGCCATAAAACCGTTTTAAATAGAGAGCGTACCTTGAGATAGTAGAAACAAAAAAAGTGTATTACATTGGCCCATAGGACAGTGTGGGATAATAAATGTGATATCACATTTGGAGATAGTTTTGTTCATATACTCCAAAAGAAACATTGGGCCTAAAATTCTACTGGAGTAATGAGACAAATATTAACTATCTTCTGCCAAAATCTCAATTTTGATGGAGTTAATGGGGGAACAAGGCTGTTGATCGGCTCGCCCACCTTTGATATAAAATTGATTGATTGAGCCCATATTTATTGGTTGAGTTATGAGTTGCAAAAATAATGGACGAGATGCAGTCGAGCCAAATATTTTAAAACTCGGAGGAAGACCAATAAATATAGGGCAAAAATCATCCAATTTTCTTATGTTCTGGATCCGATATTTTCCACACTTGGATCCATAAGTTATTACGAAACAAGTAGAAGTGTAACCAGGCACAAGTTCTACTTAGGACGTAATTAAAAGAAGGTCAAGTTGAATGACGGCTTTCACAATTCATTGAAAGTAAATGCAAATAAGTGATAATCATATTTATGACTTTTTTAGTAGTGGCAAATAAAATTTTGCCAAGCATGATGCATGACCAGGGCTATACACTTCTAGCTTATCAAGCAATTAATGGCCTTGCTTGCAAACAGCTGACTTGGCTAATATTATTCTGAACTTGGTTGGCACAACTAGACTTTGCAGACTTACAGTTTTTAGAAAGACTTCACTATTTTCCATGTTTATTTTTTAAAATCCTACAAGAGCAGCATTTTCTGTCAAGCTGTGGTGGACATAAAATTAAAGAAAACTAGAATTGCCCATTGCACGGTTCACCATTTGCGGGAAGAACCTCGACTGCATTAGAAAATAAATGAGGGTGTTACGTAACATTCACTCCTTACAAGGTCAATACATGTTTTTGTTGAGGACATAAAATTGTCACGTAAAAATACCCTTATTTTGTTGGACCAGTTTGAGGCTCTCCACACAAATGGCAGAACCGTTGTGCAAAGAGCGAATTATAGAATACTTTGACAATATGAGAATAGCTGCACAGACAGTGAATAGAATGCCATGTTGAAGATAGTGTGGAATCAACATTCACCCTGAAGTTGGTTTGTAATGTGCAGGGTCGTAAACAGATGTAATTTCTTTTTCTGAATTTGAGTTCAAAATTGAAATCAGTTTAACCGCTACAACTCAAGTCAATTTATGCTACTCCTTAGTCATTGGAAAAAAGGAAACTTCATGATGACTTTTCACGGCTGTTTGAAATCTCATTTATTATGAAAAAACAGAGTAAAACAAAAAATATCAATGGCCACACAGTTTTAACAAACTATTTGATTATTTATTCCACTAACTACATCTTGTGTAAATTTTATGAATTTTTTATTTAATTAATTGGTCAAAATGATGATTTCTTAAAAATCTACTTTTACACATCTTTCTAAGATGGAGAATGGGCATATACATGTAGATAGTGCTATGTGTGTGTGTGCATGAATTAAACCATTACATGTGTAGGCCTAGAGTGGGCCCTAACAAAAATAAAATTGTCTGAAATATTTGGGACGGAAGGAAGGAGAAAAGTTTTTTTATTTTTGAAAAAAAAATTGTGAGATCTAAGGAGTCTTGTCAGAATTCCACAAGGAAAATGATTTTTTCCCCAAAAGGGCATCAAAATTTTATTTTGACACTAAACATTGGGGACGAAAGCGTTCCGGAACAATATTTTATTTTTACTTGGCCTCATGGCAAATCCTGAAATGGATTTTTCGATTTTTGCAGCGATCATAGCTCTTACTGCTCCCTACTTATATGAGTTGTCAAAATTGTGTCGGCCATTGCTTAAAATTGTTTTAATTAAATATACGACAATGCATGGGGTCAAAACAGCTTGTGTTTTGGCCCAGTTACAATTCTGCTATTTCTAAGATAAATACAGTTAGAGATTAACCGATCCAGGGTTTACTCTGCCGATCCGATGGTCGATACTTTTTTTGTCGTAACGGTCCGATCCACCGATCCGATGGTTTGCCTCATATTTAAAGATCGACCAACCCTATTGAGTATTAGTAGGTTGCACTGGTGGTTCAACTTTTTAACATAGGGCCTATGACTTGGCGACAATGATTATAATTTTAAAAAAAATAAAAAAACATCCTGTGCGGTCCACATTTGCTACAAGTTCCGATGAGGTATTTTTGGAAGATGAGGTTATCTTTTACTTACCAGAATGTGCGTAAAATATAAAGTACATCCAATCAATAAGCGGTCATTGTATTCCCAACAAACTCCTCCTTTCCTGAGTTCATCAGAATATCAAACCATCATGCTCGTTTTAAATGAATATTTGCATTTATTATTGATTGCATTTCAAAATGATAGCGTTCAAGTTTAATAAACCCAAAACTTTTTGTTACATTATACGTAGTCGACCGGCCTTCATGTGCCGTCCATCCCCAGGTCAGGCTGTCTACAATGCAATTTATCTTGACAGTTGACAGAGATTCGAAGAACATGTGCGTGTACGGCTATATAGTACTATAGTTTACATTGCGATAATGGCGAAAAATTATTTATGCAATTCTTGTTTCGCAAGAACAATTTTAAAACAATTGTATTCCATATCTTTCTTCATTTGTATTATTTTTTATGATTTTCCCCAGTCATTTCTTTTAACATATTTTTGTCATGGTAAGATACACCCCCATAAAAAAAAAAAAACAAAAAAAAACCGCCAGGATCCGCATCAATCTCAATGACGTAAATGGAATCCAGGGGGGGGGGGAAAACACGTGTCAGGACACCTGCAGAGCATAGCGATTGCATGAGCTGCCCTGTACATATCGCTCCTTGCAAGGGCTGAGAAATTCATTGACCTGATCCCCTTATTCTTTTTATGTATTCATATAATCAATGAGAGCATGGATTGATGAGTAGCAAGCTCCACATCGACTTTGTAGACTAGCGTTATCCCCAGGGCCATTATCTATGTTCATGCAATTGCATATTCATTCCTTAACACAACACGGTGATCATATTCCCGCGCTCATGTTTTGGCTCGTGTATCAAAAACTACGACGGTTCGGATATGACTTTCATATTAGCCAGCTATGACGTCGCATACTAGCATTGTGGGAACATGTGTTTGGTGCTCGTCACAGATCCCACATAGCTAAAACTACCGATCAAGAAATTTTTGATTTTCTGAATCTCAGTGCCACCTAGTTGAGGGACGTTCTCGTCTTTATACAATTTCTGACCCTCGCTGATGCAAAAAAATCCATAAAATAACCTATGATTTTGTAAGATTAGTTTCATTCTAGATCTATGGCTGTTTATTGTGGTTAACGTTAGTCCCTCTCGACTTCACGCAGTTTCAATGAATTTAGATATTTTTGCAGTCTTTGCACAATCTACACTGTGGGAAAATACTTCCGTACCGCGTATAAACAAAACAAAACTTTCTGCTGATCCCCTTATTCTTTTCAAGTCACTTCAATCAATAGGAGATGGAATGAATGAGTAGCACCACGTGGTTTGGGTAAGCTATATCTTAAATGTTATGTTCTATGCAAATTAGTACTGAGAATTAATTGCAGTCCGCACATGTTGACAAAAACAAGTTAAAATTTAGTCTTCTTCTACCTATTTATTATGACACTGTTGATCCTGTACAAAAATAGCCACTGCAATGGAAAACGACCTAACAAAATACCTAACGAAAGAGTTAGAAACGGGAATAATTATCTGCCGTATTTCTGGCATCCTGCTCAAGGATTTTAAAGTTCATTGAAGGCTTTGAAAGCACAAAAGATACAAAAATATAAAACAGTAATTTTTCCTCAGTTCACTTATAACGACGATTTTCCGTGTAGAGCAGGTCATGTGCCTGTCATGCGTTGTCACTTAGACAGGACCATAAACAGTTGCCGTAGCTGATTTGGAAGCCGCCTTGAAGTTGAGATTGTGATAGTACGTGTTAATACCTAAGTGGCTGTCATTAGCCTACGTTTTTCTCATGTAGGCTAAGAATATGATGCTCAATACATGTATTAAAATCAGTTTTGAGCAACTCGTGTTTTTCCAACTTAAAAACTGGTAAAATTAAATTATATATTGTCCCTTTCTTTCATTCAATATTCGGTTGTGGAGGTCGGCAAGCTCTGACATATTTTTGCCGATCCGATTTTTTGCCGATTTCGCAAAATCGGCCGCGATCCGATGTCCGATACAAATACGTTAATCTCTAAAATACAGGCCTACATCATACCATACTGCATGAGGATGGTTCAGGCTTGCCCTTGGACTTTCAGCAAATCATACCATACAGCTCTACAGGATAGCAACATTTTACCTATTTCCTTTTCCATGGTACAGTTCTGTGATACCTTGGATTGATAATGCCAGGGGATGTGTTACTGCAGTTGCATAATACACTGTGGTTGGAAACTGCACCTTAACAAGGTCAAACAGAACCTATTGCCAAAACACAAATCCAGATTTTAAGTGCTCTCTAGCCCAAAAAATGTTCATTCTTGATGGAATTTTGACATGATGTTGAAAGTTCTAGGGGTAATCAGTTAGGTGTTAAAAATGGCCCATGTGACATGTAATGCTACTTCAGTCAAAATAACTGCATATCAACAAGTGTTCCAACGAGTTATGCAAAAGATTGTAGTCTATAACACTTTTTTTTCTCTGCTTTCACTTAAGACCTGCATGATTTGCAGAAAATTTACCTCCACATCAGGGTTGCATTAAGTAGTTTTTTATCTTCAGTACCAGTGACTGAATTGAGGTACTTCTCGCATCCATAGGATCAATGGTACTTCATAGGATTTCCTCGGAACCTGTCTGTCATTTCCTAGGAGCAGTGCTCATGCACCCGCACTTTATAGGCTACCCTGCTTCACTTTAGATGTAAATTATAAAATTGGGTTTGGAGGCCAATTTTAGCCTCAATTTTAAAGCAAAATTTTGAAAGATCCAAAATTTTATTCTTCCAAAAGGACCCCACTAAATAGTCTTACTGACAAACCCTTTTGATGCTCTCATCATTGCCAATAACTATGTTAAAGTTCCATGTTTTTATCATTTGGATTACCCTCTCCATAAGATCAATAAAATGTGTGGGTATGCCTGTTTCTGATTAAAATAACCTCCTGGGCCATTCTTCGGTCACGTTTGTGACCTAAAACCGGTGAATGTTTACTTTCAACCCAAAGCTGTTTTATCAACTTAACAATCTACTATTTTCACATTGAGTCCAAACCTAACCAAAAATAATGTTTCCACTTTATCTTGATTGGTTATTTTGTCATGGGGGGGGGGGGCAAATAAAGATCGGTCACATACATGTGACCAACAGAGGTCACACCCGTGTCCAACTTTATTTGCCTGCCATGACAAAATAACAAATCTAGCAAAAGTGGAAACATTTTTGGTTAGGATTGGACTCAAGGTTATTAATAATGTAAAAAGTAATAACAGATTGGTTACGTTGACAAAACAGCATTAAGTTGAAAGTAAAAATTTACCGGTTTTAGGTCACAAACGTGACCGAAGAATGGCCCTCCTAAGTATGCTACTACTCTGACAAATTGAGTACTTTGTGGATGAGCTTCAAAGGCACAATGTAGGCCAATAGCCAGACACCAACCATGAATATCAATGGGATATTTGTATCACTTATTTGCAGGTTATTGAGCTTTGCTCAAAGAGCATGCATAGTCTAGTTCAGAATCTGATTTTAGTGAAGCGTGTTTCATGTGATGCATAAAATGCATAGAAGCTTTACTAATTGTGTTCTAGAAACCACGGCTCTTGCTATGTACAGTACACATTAACCGATTTGTACATGTATGTATGATAGTGAAAGTAAGCCCATAGGCATAGCCATACATATGGCGGCATGTGAGTTGATAAGAGAGATGTTAGCAAGTATCTGTATGGCGAGCAGTGTTCAATATTAATGTATATTTTTTGCTCTTATCATAGACAATTTCCAACATTTAAAATCACCATAGATCTCTTGTATTAAAAAATTGTCAAGATAGAACTCTAATTTGTCTAACGTAGGACTGCTTGCTACATCTAACTGTGCAGCAAGTGTCAAGAGATTTTATCAAATGGCAGGTGGATTTATGGGCGCATGTAGACAAGTCCCAAAGAAATGCTGTATTCTCCAAATTAAAGGTGTATCAGTATAGTGCAGTGAAAGATTGTTGCATAAGAAATGGTACTAGTTGGAAGCATTAGTTTGATTTGATTTGATTTTATTCGGTATCATCTCCACATACAAGGCAAAATTACAATAATATGACAAGTCCTATACAGAATAAAAATTGGAGATTACACAGGATTACCCTTTAAGCCCGAAGGCTTATTTCCAAAGGGGTCCTTGCTACAATACATATATTAAAAAAACAATACACAAAACATTCGAAAACAATTAATAATATTATTTAAAAGATGTACAGAATCAAACATGACTATAATGAAATACAATAAAAAATATTTTAAAAATTAACAATTGATTTGATTTAAAAGATGGCTTTTTGGCCTATTAATGTAATTAATAGAGCCTTTGCCATCGCGTGGAAGAATTTGCCGCTTTTGCCGCTGTTTAACGCCCTGCTAGTTTTTTATGGCTTGCTTGATTGCTCTGAAAATTACAGTTTTGCAAGCTGTGATCTAAAGGATGAAACTCATGGAAATGGATTTTGAAATTTTGGTGCGTAAATGTCATTTTGGAAGGTGTTTTGTTGCGGGAATCTGATTTTCAGTGTATAAAATTCGCATGCGTGTCCGATACTTCGTCATTATGAAGATTCGAGAGGGCGGTGTTTGTTATCGATATCAGTACCTAAGTTACGTGGGAGCGTGATTGGATTTGCGGGCTATTGTGTCCTTGCGCCCGAGTGATGTTGTTGTGTTATGAATGTGCCTGTATGATGCGTCTGTAAAGATCTACCTACAACCCCGGCCTTGGCTCAGATTCTCTGCCTGCACCATGCAACTTACTCACTGTGTTCCTAATAAAAGTCTGCCTCTGTCGAGCCAAAAATGCTTGTGTTGTGTATATTAATTATATCAGTATATATATAGTCACTTTTATGACATAATTTCATGATTAGAAGGCCTCAAAATATCCAAAGATTTGATCCATGTAAAGATTCCCACGATAGAGATCGTGCTAATTCATGAACTCATCACTGTTTACACCAGGGAGTCTATATCATGTTTACACTCATTGGGATTTCTCAGGATTTCCCTTGAGGATCGCGTGACCGTTGACACGCAGCCTCGTGTCCCGTGTTGACTATGATACACACACAGCCTAAGTGCCAAGCATTTTGAACAGTTGTTGAAAAAGAAATCCCAACATAATTTTTATTGAGAGACAAATTAATTCCATCGGTATTTAATCTAAATAAGTACACATTCATTGTTATTTGTGCGAGATTAAAACTTTATATGACTTGTGTTAAGCGAGCAATCATGAATTAATCTCAGCAAGTGCGATTAGCCTACCTATCAAAAAGCTGACATTTTACACCACACTAAATTTTGAATCAATTTGAACAAGCAGGTTTACGTAAGTTTGAAGCCTTGTGCTTCATTCTCTTTCGGACTTTTTTGCACTTATAGGATATTGTTGTTGGCAAAGTCAAATATCAGCGCAATGGGTTATGGTTACCGACTTTTACTCCCAAACAGTCACTAAAAGAAAAAAGAAAAAAGGAATTACGAGACCCTATCCTTACAAGTTTTACTTTACCGTTTCATGAAATAAAGGAAACGACAAAAATTTAAAGTATCAATCTTACACAAAGTCGACAGACCAGCTGGGAAATGTCCAATTGCACCCACTTCCCCAAAGCTCAAGGTGATGTCGATCGATTATTGCTTCCCCAGTCCAGCCTAGAAGGTCAACTATTTGGCCCGACCACATATTATTTCGCAGTCTAAAATTTTGTGCACAAAAGTTGTATGGCATGCGGGTACCGTACAGTTCTCTTCAGACTCAGTCAGAACCCCCTATGATCCACTCAATTCCGTGAATACAAACACCCATCGACAGAAATCAATTAGTCATATTTTCTGTGTATTTTCTAGTTACATCTCTTTTCAAAAATATATTAACTTATCAATTACATCAGTTCATTTGGCCGGGAGCGGGACAATGCAACGTGACATTACCTAGCCCCCATGGATCAAACAAACAACAAAGTTAACATAGCTTCCATTCATATGTTAATTGAAATGTAGAAGTGTAAACAAAAAAATAAACAACGGTAATTAAGTCAGAAGTATTTTAAAAAAATCATTTTAGAAAGACTAACAGAGATTTGGATCAAAATAAATATCGTGTTTTTAGTGCTAAAATACGTCATTGTAGCTTGAAAAAGCGTTACAAACCTGGCCGGACGGCCGACGGCGCGGCGAACCCCGACGGTATGGCCCAACGGTGGTTATTTGACACAAAAACAAATGGTTTTAGATTAGAACTCAGTTTCGAATATTCCCGGTATTGCAAATTTATGATCAGAAATTACAGGTGGGTGACATGATTACCTGTGGTCATGAGCTGAAAAGTCATGAAAGTTCAGTATAGTTGAAAGCTTAGACTGGCTTGGGGGAATTTCCCAGACCGTTTTTAATCATCAGTGAAATTGGAACCCAACGCAACATTTCGGGAATTCATTTATATTTATTGTCGCACCTTAATTTTGGAGAAAAAACAACTCGTACTTCACATTTTATTATCCTTTATTTTTATTTTCTTATCTCTATTTAATTTTCCTTTTCTCCCCCCTCATTTACCGCGAAGAAGATGCAAGATATTTCCCGGGAAGGAGAGCTTCCCAATTCCCAACTTTTTCCCGCCATGGGCGCACTATAGCAAGTGTTTTGCCTAAAATGATACTGTTGATGGACAGTGAGTTCCGAGTCATTTTGCTTCTGTTGTGGCATAGGGGACGTGGCCGCGCTTATAAATTTATAGGACGTGATATAAATATTTCAAGCACTCTTTAATCTGGGGATTTTAAAAATAATCAACCAACGAAACATTGATTGCTACTGACGATTTTCTCTACTATAAGAAATAATGATTTTGTATGTACAAATCAGAAATGTGATTAGTAGATGGACAAGCTTATGAATAGCCCAACAATTTGTTGAAATTGAAAATTGAGTACACCCTCATCGGGAAATAATCTTATTCAGCCTTTGAGTATATATAGTAAAATGCATGCCAAGTTCCGTAAGGGCTACGATATGTAACTTGTTACAAAGGAGGGGGCCGGGGTGTGGGATGACATGTTGGTGATCTATTGCGACCTTGGTAACCTCATGTGAACCTTTGACCTCATTGTCAGTCAAAATGTTAACCATTCCCGCAAAGCTTGTGTACAAGTTATCTGGAGTTCATTACGGCGTATACTGAGTAACTTGTTGGAAGGAAGCAGATTAATGAGTTTTCCACCTGAGTAGACGGGCATATTTCGGGACGATACAATGCCAAATAGCTACTTTAGACGCAAAATTAAATAATCATATATTTTGAAACAGTTCATTCGAAATGCAACTTTCATGCATGCCCAACCCTTATGGTGAGAATCTTCTTGCATTTCAAATTTGTGGGTACATGGGGTTTAGGAATGCAAATGAGCTAATTAATATGCATAATTGCTGTGCTCGCTGTAAACAATACATTGGATATGCAAATTTCCTTTACTACATGAAAAACGGACAATGCCTACATCTGAGTGTGAATTCATCTGGAGGTGGAAGGAAGGAGGGGGGTGTTGGGGAGGTAGAAAGGGGTTGGGAGTATTGGGGAGGGGTGAAATGAAGGTGGGGTATATTGGGGAGGGGGGATGCAATGAAGGGTGGGTTGTTTTAGGAGAAAGTTTGGGGTGTTGGGGAAGTTGGGGTGTTGGGAGGGTGGAGGGCGTGGGAGAGGGTGGGGTAAGGGGAGGTGGGGGCATTTTTTCGGGGGGAGGGAGAAAGGGTAAGGTGCATTGGGGAGGGGCGTGTTGATAGTTTGGAGAGGGGCACGGGGAGGGGGTTGTTAAGGTGTGATCTTGTGACCTCCATTCACCGTTGGTGCTCATGGGAGGGGGGTGGGTGCATCAGGCAGGGGGGTCGGGGGGCTTTGCCATTAGGTTAGGGGATGGGGGGTGATGTGATATCATGGGACCTTGGTTGACCCTCATGTGATCTGGTGACCACAGTGACCTGGTGAACCCATGTGACCTTGGTGACCCATGTGACCTTGGTGACCCCAGTGACCTGGCATGACCCCAGGTGACCTTGGTTGAACACAGATGACCATGGTGACCCAGGGACCCCAGGTGATTGGTGAGCGCATGTGGCCTTGGTGAGCGCATGTGACCTCGGGATCCCATGTGACCTCAGTGACCCAAGTCATAGGGGAAGGGGAGGAAATGGAAGGGGGGGTGTGTATGTTGTGGGAAAGGGCTGCGGAGGGGAAGGAAGTGAAGGGTTGGGTGTTTAGGAGGGAACAGAGGGGGGTTTGGGGGAAGGTTGGGTTTGGGATGGTGGCTGGAGTGCGTAAGGAGGGGTTGGTGAGCGGTGTGAGGGGTAGGGGGCGTTGGGGAGGGGTCGAGGTGGGGTGTGCATGGCGGAAGGTGGAAGGGTAAGGGCATTGGTGCAGGTGGCAATGGTAGATAGTTGGGGAGGGGAGTGGGAGGGGAGTGGTAGATAGTTGGGGACCGTGCATCGGGGAGGAGGGTGTGATCATTGTGACTCTATGTGAACTTGGTAACATAATGTCAACTTTGGTGCCATTCATGGGGGGAGTGTTCGGATGCATAGGCAGGAGCGCCTGGGAGGGTACATCGGTAGAAATGGTGGTGGATTGACCCTCATGTGACCATGGTGGACCTCAGTGACCTTGTGACCCCATTTGACCTTGGTGACCCCAATGTGACCATGGTGACCCCAGTGACCTGTGACCCCATGATGACATCAGTGACCCATTGACCTGGGGACCCCATTGACTCAGTGACCCATGAACCTCAGTGACCCCCATGTCATGAGGAAGGCTCTTGTGGTGGTAGGGAGGAGGAAGGGGAGGGTGTTGGGGAAAGGTGCGCGTGTGGGGAGGGGGAAGGGTGGTGGATGGGGGAAGTGAAGGGTGTGTGGGTGTTTTGGGGGACAGGGTGGGTGTGGGGTTTTGAGGGAAGAGAAGATACGGGTGTTGGGAGTGGTGGAGTGCGTAGGAGGGGTTGGTGAGTCTGTAAGTGAGGAGGTAAGGGAGAGGTCAGGGTGGGTTCGCATAGGGGAGGGGAGGGAGGTGACAAGTGGGAGGGGACGGGGGAGGGTGATCTTGTGACTTCATGTGACCCTGGTGACCTCCTCATGTCACCTTTGGTGCCATTTCATGGGGCGGGGGTCGGGTCATTTCAGCAGGCGCGGGGAAGGTAGGGGGAGGGAGAGCTAGTTTTTATGAACAAAAATTAGCTTTAAAATTAAGCTATGAACCCTAACCCGGACCGGGTCGTTTTGCCGACGACGGCCCAAAATGCAACGAAGGGCAAATCTATTTTTATTTTAACGGCCCAGATGCAACGAGAGCCAAATTGTGCGTTTTCATTGCATCTCGGCGTTTTTCCCGGCACAGGTAGAATAAGAGCGTAAAGTCAATAAAGGCCCAGAGAACGAAGAACATCGCGTCAGTTTTCCCGCGAAGACGGCCCAGATGTTGCAACGAAAAACATTGCGTCATTTTACCGGAAGACTGCCCAGATGTAACGGAGGAACATAAGACCCAATTTTCCGAGAAAGCGTCCCCAGATGCAACGAGGAATCGAGTGCGAATGCAATGCGAACAGGGATAATAAAGAAATAAATAAATAATGGATGCGTACTGCAACCACTGATCTGCATGAAAGTTGTATTATAGTTCACCAGTCGTGAGTGGCGCTATTCGCTACGTCATAGGCGTGCGTGGCGCCATTACGAGACGTCATGCTACGGTTTATGTCATGACATGCCGTTTATGCAATAATTAAAAAGTAGCTTATCGAAAATGGTGGCGCTATCACCATCGATATCGAAATTGTATCTGGGCATTTGTACCACAGTGTAGACCCCACCTGATGAAAAGATGGCCGCCTTCTGAGGCAAACTGTCCGAAAAATGCTAAGGTGAGGTGAAAAGCATGCGTTTTCATTTTTCCCGTATTATGACGTCCCAGGTTGCAACGAGTAAGGAACAGCGACTCATTTTCGTAAAAGATGGCCCAGATGCAACGAGGAAACATCGCGTCATTTCCCGGGTAGGGTAAGACGGCACCAGAGTGCAATAGGGCCAATGAGAGTCCATTTGCGCGACACAAAAAATAGTTGTCGGACGGCCGAGATGCTGAACGAGAAACATTTTTCGACCGTTACCACGTTTTCGTTGGCTTCATTTGCATCTCGGCCGCGTTTTAGGGTTTAGGGTTAATAGGGCACTGCATTGATGCTCTGGTTACAGACTTCTTAGAATTGGACTTGTTGGGAATGGTTTTGTTAATTGCACATGGTAATTCAGCCCAATCATGATAGCCAGGTCATAAAAGACCCTGAAGTGATAGTTGGACATTTGGGTGTAAGACGGAAAACGTGGACGAAATTATGCAAATAGTTCTTGGGGTATATTTGATGAAAACTTGCATATACGGGTGAAGTTATTCTGGAGATAATCTGGGCTAACCTCATTAAAAATATCATGAACATGCTTAATCGAGCTGCTTGGCTCTATTAGAATGTCAAGAATTTAGTTTCTTAAAATCATTTCGAAATATAATCTAGCCTGCTTGTTGAGAATAAACCTGGTAACTTTGTTTTGAGCAATTTACAAGTTCTACGCATCTGTTTTATGATGCCACATTCGTTCGTCGTTGCAAGTCCAAAATCACAGTGGAAGACCGTCTTAACCAGCTGATAGTTTTCATCATCCAGGTGATCAGGCCTGGGATTCCTTTTGGGGGATTGTAGACCTCACAGTCATTCTATGATGTGGCTAATGGTTTGATGGCTCTCACAATCGCAGTTTGGTGAGGGTTCTACTCCGATCTTGTGACGGAAGTTCTTTTCGACCACCAGTTCTGAGGCTGTTGAGGTTGACCCATGCTTTCCTATCAAGGTCACAGCATTTGGGCTAGCTAGATGGGCTGTCCACAAACGGCTTAGGTTCAAAGTAGAGGATGACCCAGAGGGTGTTTTGAATCAATCCCAAAATGCATTGCAGTGTTCCTATACTGTACTGTACTAAACACATGTCAGTACTTAGGGATAAAAAGTGTTCCAAAAGTTCAAGAACCACAAGACATTTCATGATCATGCAAAAAAAATCCCTAAGTACTAATGCTTTGTAGGCTAAAATGAGCATAAAAGTCACGGTTTTTATGTGTTAAGAATAGCATTTTTGTGGGATCACATGACCCAATTGAGGTGAGATTTCCCAAAACTGGTGCATTGTGGGATTGACTCAATACACCCTCTGAGGATGACCATTGCTCATACCATCTGTCATTGATCCAGGATGATCGATAGGGATACTGTGACTGCAGTGTCATGGATTGGGTAGCAAAGTGATTCCGTGGAATTCTCTGATCCTCAAAGGGTGTTGGTGGTGGGATTAGGCTACCAGGTTCATCACATTTCTTGGCGAGCTTGATCGTCTGAAGGTTCCTCCTAAGGTTTGGGGTCATGTTGAAGCCTTCTCGCGGCGGCCCTGTTAATGTCACATCACCTGTTGTGGCTAACTGATTCAACAACTTAAGTCCAAACATGAATGCCACCATACCAGGAAGAAATTGAATAATCAAACAAGCAAAGAATGAGAGCGGTACTTAAGATTTTCTTGGTATCTGTATCGAGAAATTTAGCCTGTCTATAAAGAAATTTCAGTCTGGAATTGACTTTTTTGATGATGGCACGAGCCATATCATCCCCATTCAGATATTGGTCAATGGTAAGACCCAAGTATTTGACAGAATTCGAAGGAGTAGCATGAATTATATGCCCTTCACACTCAATAGTGTAATCTTGCCAATTGCCCAGTTTTCGCTTTGTACCAAAAAGAATGAATTTGATTGAATTTGTGGTGCCATCGGCATACATTAAACTTGTTTTTTAACTGCCGTATGAAAATTTTGCTGAAACCAAAATCGAAGTGAATTGGAGATGGATACAGCACACACATAATTTGAGAGGTGCAGATACATTTGGACAAATTGGAGAGTAAAATTTGGATTTGTCAACAGGATGGGGTATATAGCCTTTTGATTGAGATGAAAAGCTGGTCATAGCTGATGTGGTACAATTTAAATGATATGTGATGACTCTGTAGCCAAATTTTGGCCGCATGGGTTGGCCACATGGGGGACCCTAGGCCCCCAATGATAAAACCCTACCTATTTCTAACTATGTGTAATTATTTTCATTTTCTACGGCAAAATTGAAAGCATCACTGAAATGGATGGTTGCTAAGGCTTACACTAAATACGACGCTCCACCAGACCTGAAGGACCCGTTCTTCCGAGATGCTGAGGTCAGTACTGTTCAAGGTTTTGTTCAACAATATTGTGTGGCAGAAAGAGCAATTGCAAGCTAAGGCAAAAGGTGTGGGGGTACAAACTCATAAGAGTTTGAATGCATTGGATTGTATAATAATGGGAAGGGCTAATTACAGGTGCATTACTTGTGGAAAGTTGCTGTTCTTCAATCAAGAGGTATTTGTCTATAGATGAGTTGGAATCAATGTTTACAAAACACAAGTAAGCTCCTGGTCTACTGACATGTTAGAGGTGCAAAGACTATGCCCATACAGATACAGCATTCAATAGCCTTATCACGGCCTGGCTACGCTGATTGAGCGCGAATTTTAAAAGCACAAGCCCTACAGGGTGCTCACGCATACTGCCGGGCAGTGCTTTGTTCGTTGCCCGGCGTTGACGTCACTTGTCACCTCATCTATAGGTCCTACAGAATTGTTCCAATGAGACACCTGTACTTGGCAAACAATTCTTTGATATAGAATTCACCAATCAAGTGACACCCGCATTTTTTAATGGAGTAGGACTCAAATATAATTTGAAAAATTTAAATGTTTGTATTTCCTAGATTATTTTATCAAGTTCAGATGGCATTTAAACTAAACTTTGTTCGTTACCAAATAGACAAAAAATAGTCCACTTTTGTTTATCCATGCATGAAAGTAATTCCGTTGTACATGTGTGTATCTATTGACACAGCATAGACGGCACGTTCATGTATATCTCGCACTGCATCTGCTGTGTTAGGCCAAAAAAAAAATGATTGTCCATAGATGACATTTTAGAGTTGGGTCGGTCGGAAAAAACTTTTTTTCTTTTTTTTTATGTCAATAGCAAACTGTATTGAAACATGTTTGTTTGTATTAATAAGTTAAAACACTAAAAATCAGTTGATTCTTACTCAAAAATGCATTCTTTGTACATTATGAAACCGAACTAACATGCTAAAGAAACTGTTTAAACAATCTTTTTTACATTTCAAAAGTTAAAATTGAAAAAAAAAAAAAAAAAAAACTTGTTAGGGAATTTTCAAAATTAGGGTCGGTATTCTTTTTGCACAGTAAAAGGGGAAAGAAACTTTTTCCTGATTTCCAAAATTAGGGTCGGTCGGATGAGGACAATCAAACAATTTTTTTTTTTGGCCTTAGTGTTGTTTTCAGTTGAGCCCGTTCTATTCTATATCAATTCGGGGCATTAAGAGATTTGCCTCTTAGGTGAGGAACAAAATATGTGCGCAAATTCAAGAGCTCAAATAGCGTAATCTATGCATCAGAAAAAATTGATGTCTCAATGTAAAACAAAATTTTAAACAAGATTATATTTTGGACTGAAAGTGGTATGATAGCAGTCTCTCCATATTGTTAATCTTTGGGGTTCCAGTCTGTCTGCTCATTAACATGTTTATCTGGAATTTATGATGTATAAATCTTTATTTCAAATCAAGCATATGTTTAGCTCGGCACAGTAGTGTATTTCGCCACAGATTGTTCATTTGTCTTCAAAAATGGCGATGAATTCCTTAAACTGAGGAAATGTGTGATATAAAACAGGATACATGTATAGAGACTATCAAATATTAATATTATCTAATATTTGATAACAATTTCGTAGTGCATTTTTGAGACAAAACCAGGAAAAATGCTTTCATGCTAGTTTGGTACAGTGACATCAAAGTCTTTAAACCCTAACCCTGACGGCGTTTTCTAGCCTATCTCCCGGGAGAAACTGAAGGAGTGAGGGAAGAGGGGAACAAGAAAAGTCGCAAATTCGGGTGGGATTCGAACCCAGGGCCCTTCGGGCCCCAGCCCCATGACCCGGGATAGCACGCTACGGCGGTGTCGCTGGCCCGGCCAGTGATTTCGTGCCCATATGAGTCTTGGTTTGATGACGTCATCGCTACTTTCTGGACTTAGTGCATTTTTCTCAATTAACACAGTGAGCTTTGGTGAGCTTTAGTTTTGATAGGGTTAATCTACCTTCCCCCTGTGTTGCTGAAAATGGAGAGCAAGAACATGGTAAATTTTCAGAGTTACCTGTACTGACCCTAGTATAGTCCCACCTATTTTTAACCTGAAATTAGCTTCAATTTAGGGGGTGGGATTATAATGGGATCTCCACCCTAACATGAAACACGAGAGCATTAACATTTCAGCCTTTCAGAGCTAAACTTATTCTAGATATTTCCAAGTGTCAAATGAGATGTGTGATCAACAAAGACCTGTAAATGAACTGATGCATGAACCTAATTAATTTTGTAAAGAAAATCACAAGAAATTACTTCCAAACCAGTAATAAAAATTGCATGTAATCTATTGCCTTCCAGCAAAAAACTTATGGTGGGATTATAATAGGATTTTCTATTATCCTTCAGATTCTTTCAAAACTGGGGGTGGGATTATAATCGAGCATGGGACTATCCTCGGGTCAGTACGGTAATTGGGGAAGAGGAGGCCTCCCATCTGGCCAAAATAGGTCAAATCTACATCTGGTCCAAGTCCTCATTCCCAGAAGAAATTGTTCCCCTTCGAAAGATATGACCCTGTAAGCTGATACAAAAGGTCACTTTTGAAACGCTTGTTATTTAAAAGTCAAAATAGAGTTCAATATTGTTTCAGAAGACCTTCTTGTTTAACAACTCATCAAACTTTGCCCTCCATCACAAGTTTGACTTAAATGTTAAGGTAGTCTTTGGTCCAACTTAGGGAACTGCTGCCAGTATGTGAAAAAAATTATATGATAAAACTATGAGTTACTTCCAACATCCTGTAATATTACCATACCTCCTGGCTCCCTGCAAAAAGTACATGGTCCGTAGTGCAAGTGTGAGCTGTTGTCAACTAATCATACTCTTTGAGCACCGCTGTTCTCATGGTTAGGTACATTACTGGCTGCTACTCAATTCTATAACCCTAATCAATGGTGTAGTATAATAATGTTCTAGAAAAATTACAGAATTATGAACCCTATTCTGAATTGTCTTTGCAGGGAGAAGATCACTTGAAGCCTTCGGTGATCTACCAGCTAGCCTCCAGCGAACTCTACAGTATGGCTTGTAACAATGTGTTCCCACCTACACTACACCAATGGCAGGGCCATTGGAGTATTATACAAGGGCTATCAAGGAAAGGAATCTATGTGGTAGATGACAAAGAGCAGCCTGTGACGGAGACCGTGCTGGACACAGACACAGAGAATCAACTCCACCCTGGTAAGCTATGAACTGCTTACCTTAAGTTAAAGGCACTATCAGTGATTTGCTATATCGGAAAATTACAAAAAAACCATCAGAAATCAGATTTTTGCATGTTTGTAACAAGTATGGGTATTCTAAAGTTCGGCTAACCACCAATAGACCCAAATCGAATGCTTTTTTAGTCAGTACTTTCCGTACGGACATCTTCACACATAATTTAATGGGGATTCAGATCCTTTGAACACTGTTTGCCTGTCAATTCTCAGTTGAAACAAATAATTTTACAGACTTATCCTTCACTATGCTATTCCTGCAAATTCCAAATATTTGGACTCTTTTGGGTAGATTCACTAATAGTGTCTTTAAGTGTTCCTGTAAAAGAATTCTTAAAACTTAAAGTTTGCAAGCAACTATTGCAAAGTGACTATAGTTTGTGAAAGGTTTCTTCATGAAAAATCATTGAGGATTTGTGAAAGAATATTCTTATGGAAATGAGGTGGGTAGTGGTAAGGCATGATAATCTAACCAAGGCTAAGTTCAGGCGCTTTAATGGACACATGTTTACAACAGCTGACCATGCATGTTCGGGGTATCATAAGAATTCTAAAATACAGGGATTGTATTTGTGCATATAATGTGTAATGAAACCATTGAAAACCTGATGAACTGACCATGGATTGAGATGAAGCTCAGTGTGATTTGTGGACGTGAATTTGTTATGGAAGATAGTGTAAGAAAATTCTTTATTGAAGATTTGTTGTACATTTAAGGTGTCAAAAATACAAAAATCGTAACAATATTTTGAATGTACATGCGAAGGTCAAAGGTAAAATGCTCATAGTATTATTTTACCTAGTGACTTAGACTGTGCTCTAGGTGTTAGGCTACTGTATTAACTCATCTATAGTATAATACGCTAAGTCTGTCTGTTTATGTCTGGTGTCTGTCCGCCCATTTTCTTGGGGCTGGGGGGTCCTATTGCATGAAAACTTGGGGGTGGGAGGGTTCTCTTTTTGTAGAGTGGGCCGAGCCAGATCAAGTTCGATATTGGTTAGCGGAATGTGCCCCACAAGAAACCCGAGTAAGTAAGTAAGTAGTATCACGAAAAAACGGTTTTCAAAGAAGCTGGGTGATGTCTGGGACACCTGTGGATGCGAGTATTTATTATCTGATATGAAAGAAGTGGCTTCAATTCCATCACACAATAATTACACAACTTTACCCGTTAAAGGGGGATGGTTCTGATTTAAGGTTATGAAGTTTTCATCTGATAGATTGGCCTTCACTCCAAAACCCCATCTGTGAAGTTCTGTTTGATGTGAGATGTGCAAAAAGTGCTTTTGTTAAGCCCATAGAGTACTCTGTATAATATTGGTCGACCAAAATGGGCACATTTCGCTCATAACTTCCAAACCAAATACCTTTGCTCTAAGATTCACGGGGTAAATGAGACAAATAGTTAGCTTTCTTCTGATGTGACAGAAAAATGTTGGTTTGCACCATTCCCTTCTGGTAAAATCTGAGGCTTCTGGGGACGAGGCTATTAGCGATAGGGACATGGACCTTTAACGTTTCATCAGGACTTAGAAGTAAGCTGTCTCCATTAAGACGAAAGAGTGTGCATATGTTAACCTCAGAGGTTAAATCAACGCGCCCTATACTTTTGAAAAATGCCCTGGTTATAATCAACACATGCTTGGGGTAAAATTCCAAACCATGCTACTTGAAAGCGTAGAGTGTGTTATTTTTGTCACTTGAAAAGCGCATTGTGAAGGACACAACATTGTTTGTAGCCCATTTTTTGCCCACAAAAATTTGGGACATTTAATTCACAAGTCAAAAGTCATTGACCCGCTAGGCTTTTTCTGCCCTGGGGTCAATTCTTCTTAATACATGGTCTTCAAAAACTGTTTAGGAAAGTTAGTTTTCTTGAGTTCCCACAGTTGCCGTAGTATTACAAATATTAATGATCTCATGAGGATCTTGTGGAATCGATTGGCCCCCGAGGGTGAACTGGAGGGGGGAGGGGGGAGCGTGGGCGTACTATTTTCCCGAGACCAAGCGAGGAAAATAGTACCCCACCCACTCAAGAATTCCCCGAGGGGACCAAATAGATTACACAAGATCACGATAAATAAGACTTAAATATTTGTTTTATCCTTCATGAATATTATTTTTGGTCATTGATTGGTTAAAGTGAAACTGAGCTTGAGGCCTACTTAAAAAATAGGGAATCACCGGTGTTCTTTACACAACTCCTCGAACACTGAGAACATACGTAATTATTTTTTTGTATTCTCAATATCAGTGCAGAAGGTTCCCACCGGTGTTGTTGTGTTATTGCAACTGGGCGCAGCCAATTGTTGCTACGGGTGTCGTGTCGACGATACTGACGCGAAAAAATAGCCTCACTCACAAGCGTCTCAAAGTTCCTTTAGACAAATAATCTTAATACGGAACGTACACATACGTTGAGAAATACAGTAAGAGTCTGTGCACTCTCATGGGGCATAACGTCACCAGTCGTAGCTAGTCGTATTGACCACAGCGAAAGAACCGATAAAGGAAATGATAACACGGGTATCGATGGCTTAAAGGGAAATAGGCGCCTATTTCCCTAGGGAAAATAGGCGTATATTTCCTGTGTCTCTCTTTCGCTCTCTTTCTCGGCAAATAGGTAAAAATATTTGTGGTTGTGTGACGCACTTTTAACCAATCAATGACATGAATATATTCATGAGGATATAAGACATACAGTATGTTTTGTTAGTGTCAAATTAGCTGGAAGAGAAAACTAATATCCAATTCTGGAAAAAGTAGGGAACTTGGGAAAACCACATTTGAAGGGAAATTTTTGTCATTTAAAGGAAGAAGTACATAAATTGAAGGCAAAATTTTTTCAGTCTCTCTGAACGAAAGTGCGATTGTGTTTAGGGAAATTTGAAATTTTTTCCCAGCCGTTGCATCATGGGAAGATGGAACATGATGGAATCTTTTTCAAGATCTTACATTGCTAAAAACGGACGGCAGTCATGATTTAAATGTTTGGAATTTCAATTCTCCAAGAATATTTAGAAAAAGATGTTGTTATTGGAGACATGGTTCAGGTAAGCTTTCAACACTAGCATGCCTTGTTCGTTTTGTGGCATTTGCTGCATGGCAGTTGTTGGACCATGTCACCTTGAGAAAGATTTGTTGGGGGTTAACAATAGTCAGGTGGCTATCCAGTGAGGATTTTTGCAAGTGATCCACAATGCTTTGGTAACTGATTTCACCCCAAGTTTGACTTAAGGAGATGTTGGGGAAATGACAATGGTGCCTTAGAGGTATTTAATATTCCCAAGGGTTTGTACCATGAATTGGAGTGTTTAGCACTGAGAAAGAAGTAAATGTTTTGTAATGATCAATGAAATGAGAAAAGTCAGTTTAGGTTTGCAATGGAGTTCTGGTAAGGGCAGTGTGAACCTTGAGTACGAGTAGTATCTATTTGTGGTTTGTAAATGTGCAAATATTTGATGATTTATATGTAAAAGTATACATTTCGAGAAAGAAAGTGGACGATGAACCCGATGATGGCATAGATTAATGTAAACTTTCTGTATTTGGAGAAGAAGAAATGAAAAAGAAAAATACTAAAAAAAAAAAACACGTCTTTTGCCC